>JZKD02S1641682.1:138425-153667 GCA_000966675.3 Picea glauca
TTCTTCCTTCTCTCTTCAGGAACTCAGGCCACTGTGACCCCTCTAAAGGCAATAGATAGGTTTACATCATTAACGATCATAGGGATGACGAAAATAATGTGTAACACCCCCTAATCATGAAACAAGTGTTGAGTCCCATCCTATATATTTCTTTCAATGAGAGTCTTAAGGTTGCAACAAGAAGTCACGTTCTCATTTCTCATTGACACTAAGAGGCTAATATAAATAGGGAAACACTAGAGATAAGAGTGGATTTTTAAGAGATGATATTATATGATGGTCCCAATGAATGAGAAGTAAAAGTTAAGGATAAATCTCAGAAGGATGATTTGAAACTGAATCACTAAGTGATGAGCTGACAATGGATGAGGCAGATAAGTTTCTGGAACCAATATGAATAGAAATCCTTTTCTCGACTGACTCAAATAAGCTTTCCCTAGGAACCTATCTGAAACCATAGAGCTCATAAAAATGACAATCGGGCCCGAGTGTTCACACGACTCCCACATTCTCAAATATGAATCTATTGTTATGTTATGACAGTGATCAATTTATTTATGGTGATACTAGGGATAAGTGGCTTAAGAGATTTAACAATTATGCTTGTCAGCAAGGAAAAGGGAAGACCCTATCAAAATAGGACCAGAGTTAATACAACACGATTAGACAAAGTTAAGATTCATAGCGACAAGGGTGAATATTTCATGTTGTTTCGTAATTACAAGAGGAATCTGAATTAGTTCGGTTATAAATCGAATAAGAAAACCAATTTTTAGATGATTGACTTGATACGTATAGCTCAAAAATGAGATTTAGCAAAGTTTTGTTATGTTGAGTCTATACTATAACTGCATTGGTTGGGGTCAGATTAATAGTATATTCATGTGGTAAAATTTCATTTGGAGAGTGTTATTAATTTGTGTAGGATAACAAGATCATAATAGAGAATCAATCCAAAAAAAAATTCCGATAGGAGCAAGGTAGGATGGAGATTGTAAGTCTCTGGAAGTTCATCTCGTAATGCAGAGGGCTTGCAGATTTATTTTATAATAAATTCCCCCCTATAGGTTAACGAAGTTGTGAACAAGTTGTATAGGAGTGACATAAAATTTCAATGAGTGTGATAATCAAGTGTTTCCCTTTTCGTCACGAATTCATCCTTTTCAGAAAAGCAAGAATGAGGAAACACCAAGTATCTAGAATTATTTATCTTACATTCGGTGAAATAACAATCCTCTTATTGAGAAGTTTAAGGTGAAAGAAAACTAGATAAAGATCGAATGAAACTTTTCTACCCATAAAATAATTGTACCAAATCAAGAACAATTATGTAGAATGAAGGAAATTAATATTTTACGGTTGAATTTATTTAAGCCCAAGTAGTATTAAAGCAATAACTATGTGAAGTAAAAGACACTAGACTAATTTATCCTACTCCTATCATACGTTGGTTTTGCAGAGGATAAACTAAATAAAAGTGCAATGCCAATGCAACCACCTGCACAACGCCAAACTTGCAATTACATGTGCATTGATAATCAATAGTGTAGATTAGAGTATTACTAGATAACAAATGGAAAACATCACATCATTGAGAACTTTGTCAAAGATACTGCGGATGCGATGCATGGGGAAATGGAATAAGAAAGACTCATCTAATCAAGCTCCAATTTTGTCAATATATGTACAAGAGTGACCGCAAAACTGGTGTAAAAGGGAGTAGCATACATGTCGAGCATTGCACATGAAATTTCCCTGAAAAGTGTTAGGTGATAGAAATTGAACTCCAATGTTATTATCGCTTCTAGGAAACGAATCAACACAATAAGGGCCTGAAACAACCAAAGGTTTGGGCCGAAATACCTCCTTGTCTTGATAAGTCACCTCATGTTTATAATTCAAGTTACCCATAACTAGAAAGATATCTAACAGTCTACCAGGGTTTCCTCCTAGCATGATGTGAAGTCTATTACGAAAGCCACCATAAAAATCATTAACAACATGCATCTCAAACAAGTTACTGCTTACCGAAGAAGATCTAGTATGAACCTAGGATGCATTTGAAACAAAAAAAAAAATCMTTTCTAATAAACAWTYRTCACAAMATGTACTTTATCCCACAAGAAAGATTSATCATSGGGTAGAAAACTAGTCCRTCMTTGGGAAAAAGTCTTGTTCTCCMTCTCACTCGCATATAGGTCACATAGCACCTCACAAGAGTTTGACCTTRCAGAAAATACTAAAATAAAATCAYRRRTAGTCGCGGTTATAACTRSATCAACACAAAAGTTAGGACARATAAGCAAGTAATTAGGAGGGGCAAKATATTTGAGTGCATCTCTAGGAACATAATCATTTTAGAAAACAAGGTCGATGAAAGGTAGTTTATYTTTCTTAAGTAGATTAATGAGTGGTTCARATCTTGAAACATTAACATYGATAWAAYRAATTGTTTTACAGTCAAGATCTTCMTTCTRAACYGTACCTTCCTASTYAVGGKAAGACAAGGGTCAMTGCTCTGTAGGTGMAATGTATTATGTGTTTCTTTCTTGGTTTAGGGTTAACTTATTGGCAGTGTTGTTTTGCTTCCTAAAAATAAGACGATGTAAGGTATCTTTGAGGGAATACTCATAGTTGGGGTACAAGGGCAACTTCTGACAATCGCTAAATTGAAAAACCCGAGTGTAAAACCCAACAATATGAAGGACACTTTCTTGTTCATTATCAATGAGATTGAACATGGTTAGAACAACACAAGGATCACAATTGACACAGATTAATTCCAATTTAACTTTTTCCAAAAGAGATGTGGTGATTTGCAGCTCTAACTTTGTTTCTTTAATAGATTGAGAATCATCCTTGTCTTGCTCCCTTGTAAAGTTTGTATGAAAACGTCATCCACAACACATTGATGTTTTTTGTTAATAGGACAAGATACATAGAAATAATTAGGGTTTGGACAACAAGGGGGGTGAAGGATTATCCTAGGGAGATAGGGAGCAAGATAGTTAAAGGAAGTGATTTCAAGAGAAGTGTTTGGCATTCCTTTGGTGAGATGAAGGGAAAACTGCTTCGTATTACCAATCGGGGTATCTGAATCAGACTCGATTTGTTTTGTGGTTTATATTGGTGAAGGATCTATAGGGTCATGAGAGCTTCTTTCATGATCCTTTATAGTTTCCCCTTTCACTTCCTGTAATGTCCAAGATAGATCAGGATAATGAGAACCTGACATAACCATTGGAGTGACCCAAAGTGTGTCACTGTCTATTGAAAATACTTCCTCCATGTCATCTCTAGGGAATTTGACCTTAATTGAACTTCATAAGAGGCCTCTTCTTTAGTACTAGGGAAAACTAGGGGAACAGAGGGGTGAGAAGCTGCGTATAATTCTTCCAGAAAAATATGTTCCCTGAGATCTGTATCCCCCAAGGTGAAGAAAGGTCCAAACATATGAGGTTCAACCAGACCATAGATATCTCTAGCATCCTTGTGTGAGCCTGAATCAACGTGTATATTGGCATCAAGACATGATTCACATTCTTCATTTACTATTTGGTCTCTTTTTTTAGAGAGAGCAATTAAATATGGGAGCAAATCACCAACAAGAGGCATATCTTCTAAATGATACACATATATAAGACGTTTGAATATTAAGGAAAAGTCATTCAACGATTCATCCTTTTTCTTCCTCAGCTTGACTATTTCATCACACAACTCGTCATAATTATAGTTCTCAGAGGCATGCAAAACATCACCCATAAATTGCTCCCATGTATGGATGGAAGCGGTTGGGAACTAGTGTAAAAGGGAGTAGCATACATGTCGAGCATTGCACATGAAATTTCCCTGAAAAGTGTTAGGTGATAGAAATTGAACTCCAATGTTATTATCACTTCTAGGAAACGAATCAACACAATAAGGGCCTGAAACAACCAAAGGTTTGGGCCGAAATACCTCCTCGTCTTGATAAGTCACCTCATGTTTATAATTCAAGTTACCCATAACTAGAAAGATATCTAACAGTCTACCAAGGTTTCTTCCTAGCATGATGTGAAGTCTATTACGAAAGCCACCATAAAAATCATTAACAACATGCATCTCAAACAAGTTACTGCTTACCGAAGAAGATCTAGTATGAACCTAGGATGCATTTGAAACAAAAAAAAAAATCATTTCTAATAAACATTTGTCACAACATGTACTTTATCCCACAAGAAAGATTGATCATGGGGTAGAAAACTAGTCCATCCTTGGGAAAAAGTCTTGTTCTCCCTCTCACTCGCATATAGGTCACATAGCACCTCACAAGAGTTTGACCTTACAGAAAATACTAAAATAAAATCACGGGTAGTCGCGGTTATAACTAGATCAACACAAAAGTTAGGACAGATAAGCAAGTAATTAGGAGGGGCAAGATATTTGAGTGCATCTCTAGGAACATAATCATTTTAGAAAACAAGGTCGATGAAAGGTAGTTTATCTTTCTTAAGTAGATTAATGAGTGGTTCAAATCTTGAAACATTAACATTGATATAACGAATTGTTTTACAGTCAAGATCTTCATTCTGAACTGTACCTTCCTAGTCAAGGTAAGACAAGGGTCACTGCTCTGTAGGTGCAATGTATTATGTGTTTCTTTCTTGGTTTAGGGTTAACTTATTGGCAGTGTTGTTTTGCTTCCTAAAAATAAGACGATGTAAGGTATCTTTGATGGAATACTCATAATTGGGGTACAAGGGCAACTTTTGACAATCGCTAAATTGAAAAAACCGAGTGTACAACCCAACAATATGAAGGACACTTTCTTGTTCATTATCAATGAGATTGAACATGGTTAGAACAACACAAGGATCACATATGACACAGATTAATTCCAATTTAACTTTTTCTGAAAGTGATGAGGTGATTTGCAGCTCTAACTCTGTTTCTTTAATAGGTTGAGAATCATCCTTGTCTTGCTCCCTTGTAAAGTTTGTATGAAAATGTCATTCACGACACATTGATGCTTCTTGTTAATAGGCCAAGATACATAGAAATATTTAGGGTTTGGACAACACGGGGGATGAAGGATGATCCTAGGGAGATAGGCAGCAAGATAGTTAAAGGAAGTGATTTTAAGAGAAGTGTTTGGCATTCCTTTGGTGAGATGAAGGGAAAACTGCTTCGTATTACCAATCGGGGTATCTGAATCAGACTCGATTTGTTTTGTGGTTTATATTGGTGAAGGATCTATAGGGTCATGAGAGCTTCTTTCATGATCCTTTATATTTTCCCCTTTCACTTTCTCTAATGTCTAAGATAGATCAGGATAATGAGAACCTGACATAACCATTGGTGTGACACGAAGTGTGTCACTGTCTATTGAAAATACTTCCTCCATATCATCTCTAGGGAATTTGACCTTAATTGAACTTCATAAGAGGCCTCTTCTTTAGTACTAGGGAAAACTAGGGGAATGGAGGGGTGAGAAGCTACGTATAATTCTTCCAGAAAAATATGTTCCCTAAGATCTGTATCCCCCAAGGTGAAGAAAGGTCCAAACATATGAGGTTCAACTAGACCATTGATATCTCTAACATCCTTGTGTGAGCTTGAATCAACGTGTATATTGGCATCAAGACATGATTCGTGTTCTTCATTTACTATTTGGACTTTTTTTTTAGAGAGGGCAATTAAATATGGGAGCAAATCACCAACAAGAGGCATATCTTCTAAATGAAACATATATATAAGACGTTTGAATATTAAGGAAAAGTCGTTCAACGATTCATCCTTTTTCTTCCTCAGCTTGAGTATTTCATCACACAACTCGTCATAATTATAGTTCTCAGAGGCATGCAAAACATCACCCATAAATTGCTCCCATGTATGGATGGAAGCGGTTGGGAACCAGTGTAAAAGGGAGTAGCATACATGTCGAGCATTGCACATGAAATTTCCCTGAAAAGTTTTAGGTGATAGAAATTGAACTCCAATGTTATTATCGCTTCTAGGAAACGAATCAACACAATAAGGGCCTGAAACAACCAAAGGTTTGGGCCGAAATACCTCCTCGTCTTGATAAGTCACCTCATGTTTATAATTCAAGCTACCCATAACTAGAAAGATATCTAACAGTCTACCAGGGTTTCCTCCTAGCATGATGTGAAGTCTATTACGAAAGCCACCATTCAAATCATTAAAAACATGCATCTCAAACAAGTTACTGCTTACCGAAGAAGATCTAGTATGAACCTAGGATGCATTTGAAACAAAAAAAAAATCCTTTCTAATAAACAATCGTCACAAAATGTACTTTATCCCACAAGAAAGATTCATCATGGGGTAGAAAACTAGTCCATCCTTGGGAAAAAGTCTTGTTCTCCATCTCACTCGCATATAGGTCACATAGCACCTCACAAGAGTTTGACCTTGCAGAAAATACTAAAATAAAATCACGAGTAGTCGCGGTTATAACTGCATCAACACAAAAGTTAGGACAAATAAGCAAGTAATTAGGAGGGGCAATATATTTGAGTGCATCTCTAGGAACATAATCATTTTAGAAAACAAGGTCGATGAAAGGTAGTTTATTTTTCTTAAGTAGATTAATGAGTGGTTCAGATCTTGAAACATTAACATCGATATAACAAATTGTTTTACAGTCAAGATCTTCCTTCTAAACCGTACCTTCCTACTTAGGGTAAGACAAGGGTCAATGCTCTGTAGGTGAAATGTATTATGTGTTTCTTTCTTGGTTTAGGGTTAACTTATTGGCAGTGTTGTTTTGCTTCCTAAAAATAAGACGATGTAAGGTATCTTTGAGGGAATACTCAAAGTTGGGGTACATGGGCAACTTCTAACAATCGCTAAATTGAAAAACCCGAGTGTACAACCCAACAATATGAAGGACACTTTCTTGTTCATTATCAATGAGATTGAACATGGTTAGAACAACCCAAGGATAAAAATTGACACAGATAAATTCCAATTTAACTTTTTCCGAAAGAGATGTGGTGATTTGCAGCTCTAACTTTGTTTCTTTAATAGATTGAGAATCGTCCTTGTCTTGCTCCCTTGTAAAGTTTGTATGAAAACGTCATCCACAACACATTGATGCTTTTTGTTAATAGGCCAAGATACATAGAAATAATTAGGGTTTGGACAACAAGGGGGATGAAGGATGATCCTAGGGAGATAGGGAGCAATATAGTTAAAGGAAGTGATTTCAAGAGAAGTGTTTGGCATTCCTTTGGTGAGATGAAGGGAAAATTGCTTCGTATTACCAATCGGGGTATCTTAATCAGACTCGATTTGTTTTGTGGTTTATATTGGTGAAGGATCTATAGGGTCATGAGAGCTTCTTTCATGATCCTTTATTGTTTCCCCTTTTACTTTCTGTAATGTCCAAGATAGATCAGGATAATGAGAACCTGAAATAACCATTGGTGTGACCCGAAGTGTGTCACTGTCTATTGAAAATACTTCCTCCATGTCAGCTCTAGGGAATTTGACCTTAATTGAACTTCATAAGAGGCCTCTTCTTTAGTACTAGGGAAAACTAGGGGAATGGAGGGGTGAGAAGCTGCGTATAATTCCTCCAGAAAAATATGTTCCCTGAGATCTGTATCCCCCAAGGTGAAAAAAGGTCCAAACATATGAGGTTCAACCAGACCCTCGATATCTCTAACATCCTTGTGTGAGCCTGAATCAACGTGTATATTGGCATCAAGACATGATTCACGTTCTTCATTTACTATTTGGTCTTTTTTTTTAGAGAGGCCAATTAAATATGAGAGCAAATTACCAACAAGAGGCATATCTTCTAAATGAAACATATATATAAGACGTTTGAATATTAAGGAAACGTCGTTCAACGATTCATCCTTTTTCTTCCTCAGCTTGAGTATTTCATCACACAACTCGTCATAATTATAGTTCTCATAGGCATGCAAAACATCATCCATAAATTGCTCCCATGTATGGATGGAAGCGGTTGGGAACTGGTGTAAAAGGGAGTAGCATACATGTCAAGCATTGCACATGAAATTTCCCTGAAAAGTGTTGGGTGATAGAAATTGAACTCCAATGTTATTATCGCTTCTAGGAAACGAATCAACCCAACAAGGGCCTGAAACAACCAAAGGTTTGGGCCGAAATACCTCCTCGTCTTGATAAGTCACCTCATGTTTATAATTCAAGTTACCCATAACTAGAAAGATATCTAACAGTCTACCAGGGTTTCTTCCTAGCATGATGTGAAGTCTATTACGAAAGCCACCATTAAAATCATTAACAACATGCATCTCAAACAAGTTACTGCTTACCGAAGAAGATCTAGTATGAACCTAGGATGCATTTGAAACAAAAAAAAATCCTTTCTAATAAACATTCGTCTCAACATGTACTTTATCCCACAAGAAAGATTGATCATGGGGTAGAAAACTAGTCCGTCCTTGGGAAAAAGTCTTTTTCTCCCTCTCACTCGCATATAGGTCACATAGCACCTCACAAGAGTTTGACCTTGCAGAAAATACTAAAATAAAATCACGGGTAGTGGCGGTTATAACTGGATCAACACAAAATTTAGGACAGATAAGCAAGTAATTAGGAGGGGCAAGATATTTGAGTGCATCTCTAGGAACATAATCATTTTAGAAAACAAGGTCGATGAAAGGTAGTTTATCTTTCTTAAGTAGATTAATGAGTGGTTCAGATCTTGAAACATTAACATCGATAAAACGAATTGTTTTACAGTCAAGATCTTCCTTCTGAACCGTACCTTCCTACTTACGGGAAGACAAGGGTCACTGCTCTGTAGGTGCAATGTATTATGTGTTTCTTTCTTGGTTTAGGGTTAACTTATTGGCAGTGTTGTTTTGCTTCCTAAAAATAAGACGATGTAAGGTATCTTTGAGGGAATACTCATAGTTGGGGTACAAGGGAAACTTCTGACAATCGCTAAATTGAAAAAATCGAGTGTACAACCCAACAATATGAAGGACACTTTCTTGTTCATTATCAATGAGATTGAACATGGTTAGAACAACACAAGGATCACAATTGACACAGATTAATTCCAATTTAACTTTTTCCGAAAGAGATGTGGTGATTTCCAGCTCTAACTTTGTTTCTTTAATAGATTGAGAATCATCCTTGTCTTGCTCCCTTGTAAAGTTTGTATGAAAACGTCATCCACAACACATTGATGCTTTTTGTTAATAGGCCAAGATACATAGAAATATTTAGGGTTTGGACAACACGGGGGATGAAGGATGATCCTAGGGAGATAGGGAGCAAGATAGTTAAAGGAAGTGATTTCAAGAGAAGTGTTTGGCATTCCTTTGGTGAGATGAAGGGAAAACTGCTTTGTATTACCAATCGGGGTATCTGAATCAAACTCGATTTGTTTTGTGGTTTATATTGGAGAAGGATCTATAGGGTCATGAGAGCTTCTTTCATGATCCTTTATAGTTTCCCCTTTCACTTTTTGTAATGTCCAAGATAGATCAGGATAATGAGAACCTGACATAACTATTGGTGTGACCCGAAGTGTGTCACTGTCTATTGAAAATACTTCCTCCATGTCATCTCTAGGGAATTTGACCTTAATTGAACTTCATAAGAGGCCTCTTCTTTAGTACTAGGGAAAACTAGGGGAACAGAGGGGTGAGAAACTGCGTATAATTCTTCCAGAAAAATATGTTCCCTAAGATCTGTATCCCCCAAGGTGAAGAAAGGTCCAAACATATGAGGTTCAACCAGACCATCGATATCTCTAACATCCTTGTGTGAGCCTAAATCAACGTGTATATTGGCATCAAGACATGATTTGTTTTCTTCATTTACTATTTGGTCTTTTTTTTTAGAGAGGAAAAATTAAATATGGGAGCAAATCACCAACAAGAGGCATATCTTCTAAATGAAACATATATATAAGACGTTTGAATATTAAGGAAAAGTCGTTCAACAATTCATCCTTTTTCTTCCTCAGCTTGAGTATTTCATCACACAACTCGTCATAATTATAGTTCTCATAGGCATGCAAAACATCACCCATAAATTGCTCCCATGTATGGATGGAAGCGGTTGGGAACTGGTGTAAAAGGGAGTAGCATACATGTCGAGCATTGCACATGAAATTTCCCTGAAAAGTGTTAGGTGATAGAAATTGAACTCCAATGTTATTATCGCTTCTAGGAAACGAATCAACAAAAAAAGGGCCTGAAACAACCAAAGGTTTGGGCCGAAATACCTCCTCGTCTTGATAAGTCACCTCATGTTTATAATTCAAGCTACCCATAACTAGAAAGATATCTAACAGTCTACCAGGGTTTCCTCCTAGCATGATGTGAAGTCTATTACGAAAGCCACCATTAAAATCATTAACAACATGCATCTCAAACAAGTTACTACTTACCGAAGAAGATCTAGTATGAACCTAGGATGCATTTGAAACAAAAAAAAATCCTTTTTAATAAACAATCGTCACAAAATGTAGTTTATCCCACAAGAAAGATTGATCATGGGGTAGAAAACTAGTCCGTCCTTGGGAAAAAGTCTTGTTCTCCCTCTCACTCACATATAGGTCACATAGCACCTCACAAGAGTTTGACCTTGTAGAAAATACTAAAATAAAATCACGGGTAGTCGCGGTTATAACTGCATCAACACAAAACTTAGGACAAATAACCAAGTAATTAGGAGGGGCAAGATATTTGAGTGCATCTCTAGGAACATAATCATTTTAGAAAACAAGGTCGATGAAAGGTAGTTTATATTTCTTAAGTAGATTAATGAGTGGTTCAGATCTTGAAACATTAACATCGATATAACGAATTGTTTTACAGTCAAGATCTTCCTTCTGAACCGTACCTTCCTACTCAGGGTAAGACAAGGGTCACTGCTCTGTAGGTGCACTGTATTATGTGTTTCTTTCTTGGTTTAGGGTTAACTTATTGGCACTGTTGTTTTTCTTCCTAAAAATAAGACGATGTAAGGTATCTTTGAGGGAATACTCATAGTTGGGGTACAAGGGCAACTTCTGACAATCGCTAAATTGAAAAACCCGAGTGTACAACCCAACAATATGAAGGACACTTTCTTGTTCAATATCAATTAGATTGAACATGGTTAGAACAACACAAGGATCACAATTGACACAGATTAATTCCAATTTAACTTTTTCCGAAAGAGATGTGGTGATTTGCAGCTCTAACTTTGTTTCTTTAATAGATTGAGAATCATCCTTGTCTTGCTCCCTTGTAAAGTTTGTATGAAAACATCATCCACAACACATTGATGCTTTTTGTTAATAGGCCAAGACACATAGAAATAATTAAGGTTTGGACAACAAGGGGGATGAAGGATGATCCTAGGGAGATAGGGAGCAAGATAGTTAAAGGAAGTGATTTCAAGAGAAGTGTTTGGCATTCCTTTGGTGAGATGAAGGGAAAACTGCTTCATATTACCAATCGGGGTATCTGAATCAGACTCGATTTGTTTTGTGGTTGATATTGGTGAAGGATCTATAGGGTCATGAGACCTTCTTTTATGATCCTTTATAGTTTCCCCTTTCACTTCCTGTAATGTCCAAGATAGATCAGGATAATGAGAACCTGACATAACCATTGGTGTGACCCGAAGTGTGTCATTGTCTATTGAAAATACTTCCTCCATGTCATCTCTAGGGAATTTGACCTTAATTGAACTTCATAAGAGGCCTCTTCTTTAGTACTAGGGAAAACTAGGGGAACGGAGGGGTGAGAAGCTGCATATAATTCTTCGAGAAAAATATGTTCCTTGAGATCTGTATCCCCCAAGGTGAAGAAAGGTCCAAACATATGAGGTTCAACCAGACCATCGATATCTCTAACATCCTTGTGTGAGCCTGAACGTGTATATTGGCATCAAGACATGATTCACGTTCTTCATTTACTATTTGGTCTTTTTTTTTAGAGAGGGCAATTAAATATGGGAGCAAAACACCAACAAGAGGCATATCTTCTAAATGAAACATATATATAAGACGTTTGAATATTAATGAAAAGTCATTCAACGATTCATCCTTTTTCTTACTCAGCTTGAGTATTTCATCACACAACTCGTCATAATTATAGTTCTCAGAGGCATGCAAAACATCACCCATAAATTGCTCCCATGTATGGATGGAAGCGGTTGGAAAAGTCTCGCACCAGCCTTTTACCCGACCTTCAAAACTAAGAGTGAACAATCTACAAATGATACCCTCATGAAAAATATAATGAGAGAAACCGTTCAAACATAATTGAATGATACTTTCAGATGCAGATCTTTCTCCCTCACTGTCGAATTTAATTCGTGACAAGAGATTGATTAGCTTTCTAGGAGTGTTACAAGGTATAGTACCAGAAATACATATCCACAAAGGGATTTTGGAAGGACCCATAGATGATAACTAAATATTTAACAAAACATACTCTACGGGCTCAACTTGTCTTTTGGCCCTCCTTTTAGTGCCATTTTTTTGATGCAGAAGAAAATCCTAACGTCAATATGAGGGGGAGTTTCTCGATGGCAGGTCCCAATTAGAACCACTCTCATTTGAATAACAATTCCCACCAATATATGGGCCCGATTGCCACTAACCAAGTGAATTGTTCTCAGAAGAGAGACTTTTCATCTAAGTTAAACTAAATCCTAAATGCAAAACTACTCTAAAATGTTGATGCAATCCTATGGTAATGTGCAACTGTTGTCCTATTCTAACATTAACATAATCAATTACAGGTATACGACTCAATGTGCAAAAAAGAAATAGTCCTCATTTCATATAATCAAATCATATTAGCATACTTGTTTGCATATAGACGACCATAAGCATGTTCCTGTAATTGAGATCATAATCCTTTTATGATCATTATCTACAAATGACAATTGATAGAATTGACAAATTGAAAAACATATGTAGAAAAACAATCAACAATAGTGCACCATTGCATAACGAATCATGAATTTTCTTGCTATTATTCTCCCTCAAAGAAATAATTCATTCTCGGAAATACAATAACAAGCAGAGAGCTTTCTCATCTGCCTTTGAGCTTGATAAATAGTTATACAACACTCAATTGCAGTTTTCTAGCCCCCTCTCTCTCATTTACACTATATCTCTCTTATACATGAAGGAGGATTATTGACCTTACTAACTATAGAGGTTTTCAGTTACTAACGTTACAACTTCCCACTCTTCCCATTCTTTTTACACTTTCGTTTTTCAGAAAGTAGAGAAAAATAATTACATAATATTCCTTCCTACTCTGATCCCTCTGGAAGATGAGAAACTGAAAATCTTTGGTGGTAAAGGGCCCTTCTTCTGAAAATTTGGTCTAGATGACAACCAAAGGCAGACAAACTTGCTAATTGATCTTGGACCTCTTGCATTTGCTCAGGGAACCCAGTTGGCCTAGAAGGAAGCACAAATCTTCCCTTCAACCTTCTCTTGTGAACACGAATAATTGTTGACGTTTGTTTTTTTACTTCGCCTCTGTTGCATGGTTCAAACTTGGTTATTTGTTTTGGTCTCGATAGACCTTAGATTGAACTATGTATTACTTCCATCTCTCCAATTGTAGCTTGCATTATTTGAGAACAGGTACTTTGTTGCATGTGAAAACAAGTGAAACTCCTCCTTCATCTCGTGCTATCAGATCGTGATAGTTCCCTCTAGTGGAAATAACCAGGAAAAAGAGTATACCTCTACTAGTGTCATGGTCATGGTAGCTCGCGTTCTAACTCCTTTTGTTGTTAAACAATGAAGTTCCCTTGTCTCATGTATTCCTTTTATAGTCGTCTAGCGAGATCTTCCGACTAATGTGATGACGAAATGAGAGAGTTGTTATCACTATCAAATTCATAACTTCATGTCCAAAAGGATGATTCGATTATTAATTACCCATGAGCCATGAAATCTTTGGGCATTGTGCTTCGTGTTATCTTCTTCAATCCACAATCTTTCACATACCATTGGCATATCTGCCGCCAAAGATTCTAATATGTGTGTTTTAGCTATCTTCAAGCATGATCGTCGCCCATCAGGTTTCATGCATGGTGACCAGCTCATGCCCCTATCTCAGTTTTCCATATTGTTCCCTCGAAACTTGAAAAGGAAAGACAGTTATAGCCTTTGTATCAAAATAAGGAAATCCTTCAGGATTCGACCTATGTCTCTTCATAACGCCGTGTACTGTTTTGTATTTCAGTCAATTTGCAATGATTTCATTCATACGAAACGACAGCTTGAGTGATCTGCATATCTGAAAATATCTCATCATTTATCATCAGAGGGTGAGTTTGTTGAACAACTTGCATTGTAAGCAGGTTTGTGGGACTTTGAATGCGGCTATTATACGGTGAGGTTGGCTCAATATGTTTTGTGGGGATAGCATTCGTTAGTCGTAAGGTTGTGGGCTGTAGGAATTTCGTGTTAGTCGTAAGGCTTGATGCTTGGGATGTTTGCATCCTCGTAGACTGTGGCTCGCGGTTTGCGGGAAAGTATTTATCCAGAATTCAGACTGCTTCCACAAAACGACTGCATCCGCACAGGCATCACACTCATCCCTTACCTTACAAAAGTGAGTACCGAGATTGTTCCGTACAGGCATAAAATATATATTTGCGAGATGTCTTCCCATTCCAACAAATTACACATATAAATATCAATTAACCCCCCCTCCTTTGATTATCTAGAAGATCATGGGTGAACCATTGGATTCTGTGATCGTAAGGAATAGTTTGTCATATGCCTTTATGTAGATTTAGTTGGTGGAAACCGATCAGGACAATCTATTCTATAATCATTCAAACTTAGGAAGTATTAAACAACGTGATATACAGGTGGAAGAGGACGATTCTATTAGGTCGAGAGAATTATGTTTCAACTAGAAGGATTATAAATTTCAAACTTTGAATCGCCAAATTTCACAATCCTGAAATGAGAAGATTGCCAGATCTGCCAGATGAAGGGTTTGAGAAGCTAGATTTGGGTTTTCCCAATACCAATTGGGTTGATATATGTTTTCTCCACTACTCTACTTGATTATGACAATTCCCTTGATTTATTAAAAGGTATTGATCTGTATGTCATCATAACTGTCAATGCCACTTCTCCAACTTCAGATATCCAATATGCCATCTAGTAGTTGATTAATGTAATCTTCGGAGTACCAAAACATCTCTTAATCATAAATAGGGTTTCAACCGAATATTTCTCAAAGAGAACTTCC
>JZKD02S1641693.1:0-10945 GCA_000966675.3 Picea glauca
TCTATTGAAAGCAAGAAAGACTGCCAACTAAACTTATGAAAACAAGAAACTATCTTTTCTAATCTACGAAAGCAAGAAACTATCTTTAATCTATGAAACACTCAAATGTAATGCTAGTGGTTGTGTGAATGCCTTCGGTGGTGACGGATGATATCTTGATGACATTTGACAACAAAGGACAGTTCTAATGGTATAAGCTCAATACTAATTTCAATGGCAAAATGAAAGGTGTGAAGTAAATAATCCAATGAAAACTTAGCCATGATAAAAGAGATGTTAAATACCCTACATATTCATGTACAAACCATCAACATCACAACAAGATCATCATTATCTAACTAAGGAATTTGATTGCATTTTAATCTATGAAAGGAAATTGCGTGAAATAAAACTATACTATGTCTAGTTTAATCATTCAAGCTATGATAAGAAAATGACTTAAAAAAATAAAAACATGATAGTAAAAAGTGAATTGACAATTACATTTAACCAATAACTAAGCAAGTGAAATCTATCTAAATCTGAAGCAAGCAAGCTATGATTCAAAAACTAGAAGCAAATCTATCCATCCATCAATCTTTGTTAGAAGAAACTTAGATCAAAACTATGCTATGTTCTAATTAAAAATTTGTTCTAAACTTGATTGTAAAAATATAAAAGAAAGCACAATTTAACATCTACGTTGCACACAGAGTTAGTATAGTGAAAGAGAGACTTGCAAGCCTTTTCTAATCTACGGAATCAACACATACTAACACATATAATCATCTAACCTATAAAAATAAGTAAAATAGTAAGCTACAACAAACTAATTAGCACAATAAAAATATACATGTACAAAAAATGAAAAGAGAGCAATTTAAATTAGGAAATGAAAAATAAACATGAAGATAGTTACCAGACTGCTGGTGGGCCCCCCAACAAGTCGTGGTCACTCTCTAAAAGCACACCACGACCTCAGCAAGCCAAATTCACCATAAAAATCAAAAAACGCAGTTTTGGCACTATTCTGGCAATGCAAAACTAGAAACAAAGCAAAATCGTTTTTTTGGCAATTTTGATGCTTATGCTACTTGGTTAACAATCTAATGAGCATCCTATTGGTATTAATAAGCTTACAACCCAGGTGGTCGACCACAAGAGGGTCGAACCACCTCTAAATTCGACAAATTACATTAAATGCACCCATAACTAACAAAACGGAGGAACCCAATAAGCGCCCTCTCTGGACAACTGAAATCGAGTTGTCTTGAGCTTAGTAGCTAGAGGGGTGAAGACAAGCAAAACCCATGTGCTCTATTTTTCCACCAATGGCTTCCAATACCATAACCGCCAACTTGCCTTGCATTTTTGTGCAATACTGGGTGTCAGATCGAGTACCGGAACAAGTGCTGGACCAAGAAACATGGTGCGTTTTGCCCTGTAACAACATAAAAACATGAATTAACTCTTAGAAACCATAAAATATGATAAATTAAACTTGATTGAATCACAAAACACGAATTATATGTACCTCATGCCGATTATATCATTTTACCATAAAATTCTTCAAAAAGCTCCTTTGAAAGATAAAAACGCATATATACATATGGCAAAAAGTGCATGATAACGTCATGAAGATGATCATATCTCGGGCCCAACAAACCCAGTATTAGGTCGATGTGTGATTCCAAACCTAAATTCAGCGTGGAGATAACATGTGTCACTCTTAATTAATAATAATAATAAATTAAGTAAGTAAAATTTGTATATGTTGACTCTAACCCATTTTAGAGTGCAAAAGGAAAGATTTGTACATCCCTCTCGACACTTCATAAAGCTAGAGTTAAGATGGGTCTATCCTACTCTCTTAAAAACACTAAAATAAAAGACAAAGTCTTAATTGACATCTAAAACCTTTATTAATTAGAAATAAAAAATAACTATAATTAATTTTTTTAAATACTTTAAAGATATTTCATATATTACTCAAAATCCAAATGTAAAACATTAACAAATCATAAATGACCGAAATCAAAATCACATGAATCGAAACATGGATATGGTTAAAAAGGTGTTTTTATAAAAAAATATTAAAATTCACTTTATGAAAATAAAAAATAAATTAATTAGAGCTCTTAATTACAATAACAAAATTTTAAATATCTAACTCGTGAAGTTTGTCTAACAACATGATACAAGTAAAAGTAACCTTTGACTCCCTTTACAAAGTTTGTCCAAACAAACAATTATAAGTGTTTACATAGAGAAATGAAAAAATCCCAACTTTTTGCTATTACCAGGGATTTTGGTATAACTTTCTCTTAATGGCACAAATCTAACTATATCAAGTAGTTCTAGGAAGTTTCTCATTATTAGAAATAACTCTTACTTGTGTAGTTGTCACAAGAGTTGTGTGGTTTTGTGCAACTTTAGTATGTACTTGTTGTGTAGTTGTCACATGAGTTGTGATTTTGTGCAAGTTTAGTATGTGTTTTGTAATGTTTTAGTAATATTTTGTGTTGTTGCTAAGATGAGAATAAGAAAAGCTTGGGGAGTGAAGAATGTTATTAGAAAAGTTCGAGAAAAACTTTTGTCTTTAAAGCCATTCTCATATCATTACAAGGAGTACATGGGCATATAAAGATACATCTTTGAGAGTGGACGTTCTACCTTGGATGGGGTTTTTACCACAGTAACTTTGGTGTTCCATTATTGTAATGTTGTTTACCCTATTTATTTATTAACGGTTGTATTAGGCATTATTTATTTTCTGCAAAATTTCTACATGATATTAGAGCCATCATGGGCCTAATCTCTCTCACAAGGGAGATTTGTGGATTATATTTGTAGTTTATTCCTTTGCTTGTGGAATCCTTTATAGAGAAGGACATTGTTGTATCTATGTGAAGTCATGAGAGAGACATCTAGTGGGAGAAGAGTACATGTTTGTGCCAGTTTGCACTCATAATAATGCTTGAACTTGGACATGGTGAGTAGCACACGGTTACAAAAAAACATTGGGGGGTTTTCTTGTTGGTGTTTTGTGCATTTTAATTTAGTGTTGGTAATAAAAATGTCTATATGGGAATATNGATGACATTTGACAACAAAGGACAGTTCTAATGGTATAAGCTCAATACTAATTTCAATGGCAAAATGAAAGGTGTGAAGTAAACAGTCCAATGAAAACTTAGCCATGATAAAAGTGATGTTAAATACCCTGCATATTCATGTACAAACCATCAACATCACATCAAGATCATCATTATCTAACTAAGGAATTTGATTGCATTTTAATCTATGAAAGGAAATTGCGTGAAATAAAACTATACTATGTCTAGTTTAATCATTCAAGCTATGATAAGAAAATGACTTCAAAAAATAAAAACATGATATTAAAAAGTGAATTGACAATTACATTTAACCAATAACTAAGCAAGTGAAATCTATCTAAAGCTGAAGTAAGCAAGCTATGATTCAAAAACTGGAAGCAAATCTATCCATCCATCAATCTTTGTTAGAAGAAACTCAGATCAAAACTATGCTATGTTCTAATTAAAAATTTGTTCTAAACTTGATTGTAAAAATATAAAAGAAAGCACAATTTAACATCTACGTTGCACACAGAGTTAGTATAGTGAGAGAAAGACTTGCAAGCCTTTTCTAATCTACGAAATCAACACATACTAACACATATCATCATCTAACCTACAAAAAGAAGCAAAACAATAAGCTACCACAAACTAATTAGCACAATAAAAATATACATGTACAGAAAATGAAAAGAGAGCAATTTAAATTAGGAAATGAAAAATAAACATGAAGACGGTTACCAGACTGCTGGTGGCCCCCCCAGCAAGTCGTGGTCACTCTCTAAAATCACACCACGACCTCAGCAGGCCAAATTCACCATAAAAATCCAAAAACGCAGTTTTGGCACTATTCTGGCAATGCAAAACTAGAAACAAAGCAAAATCGTTTTTTCTGGCAATTCTGATGCTTATGATACTTGGTTAACAATCTAATGAGCATCCTATTGGTATTAATAAGCTTACAACCCAGGTGGTCGACCACAGGAGGGTCGAACCACCTCTAAATTCGACAAATTACATTAAATGCACCCATAACTAACAAAACGGAGGAACCCAATAAGCACCCTCTTTGGACAACTGAAATCGAGTTGTCTTGAGCTTAGTAGCTGGAGGGGTGAAGACAAACAAAACCCATGTGCTCGATTTTTCCACCACTGGCTGCCAATACCATAACCGCAAACTTGCCTTGCGTTTTTGTGCAATACTGGGTGTCGGATCGAGTACCGGAACAAGTGCCGGATCAAGTGTCAGAACAAGTGCCAGACCAAGAAACATGGTGCGTTTTGCCCTGTAATAACAGAAAAACATGAATTAACTCTTAGAAACCATAAAATATGATAAATTAAACTTGATGGAATCACAAAACACGAATTATACGTACCTCATGCCGATTATATCATTTTACCATAAAATTCTTCAAAAAGATCCTTTGAAAGATAAAAACGCATATATACATATGACAAAAAGTGCATGATAACATCATGAAGATGATCATATCTCGGGCCCAACAAACCCAATATTAGGTCGATGTGTGATTCCAAACCTAAATTTAGCATGAAGATAACATGCGTCACTCTTAATTAATAATAATAATAAATTAAGTAAATAAAATTTGTATATGTCGACTCTAACCCGTTTTAGAGTGCAAAATGAAAGATTTGTACATCCCTCTCGACACTTCATAAAGCTAGAGTTAAGATGGGTCTATCCTACTTTCTTAAAAACACTAAAATAAAAGACAAAGTCTTAATTGACATCTAAAACCTTTATTAATTAGAAATAAAAAATAACTCTAATTATTTTTTTTAAATACTTTAAAGATATTTCATATATTACTCAAAATCCAAATGTAAAACATTAACAAATCATAAATGACCGAAATCAAAATCACATGAATCGAAACATGGATATGGTTAAAAAGGTGTTTTTATAAAAAAATATTAAAATTCACTTTATGAAAATAAAAAATAAATTAATTAGAGCTCTTAATTACAATAACAAAATTTTAAATATCTAACTCGTGAAGTTTGTCTAACAACATGATACAAGTAAAAGTAACCTTTGACTCCCTTTACAAAGTTTGTCCAAACAAACAATTATAAGTGTTTACATAGAGAAATGAAAAAATCCCAACTTTTTGCTATTACCAGGGATTTTGGTATAACTTTCTCTTAATGGCACAAATCTAACTATATCAAGTAGTTCTAGGAAGTTTCTCATTATTAGAAATAACTCTTACTTGTGTAGTTGTCACAAGAGTTGTGTGGTTTTGTGCAACTTTAGTATGTACTTGTTGTGTAGTTGTCACATGAGTTGTGATTTTGTGCAAGTTTAGTATGTGTTTTGTAATGTTTTAGTAATATTTTGTGTTGTTGCTAAGATGAGAATAAGAAAAGCTTGGGGAGTGAAGAATGTTATTAGAAAAGTTCGAGAAAAACTTTTGTCTTTAAAGCCATTCTCATATCATTACAAGGAGTACATGGGCATATAAAGATACATCTTTGAGAGTGGACGTTCTACCTTGGATGGGGTTTTTACCACAGTAACTTTGGTGTTCCATTATTGTAATGTTGTTTACCCTATTTATTTATTAACGGTTGTATTAGGCATTATTTATTTTCTGCAAAATTTCTACATGATATTAGAGCCATCATGGGCCTAATCTCTCTCACAAGGGAGATTTGTGGATTATATTTGTAGTTTATTCCTTTGCTTGTGGAATCCTTTATAGAGAAGGACATTGTTGTATCTATGTGAAGTCATGAGAGAGACATCTAGTGGGAGAAGAGTACATGTTTGTGCCAGTTTGCACTCATAATAATGCTTGAACTTGGACATGGTGAGTAGCACACGGTTACAAAAAAACATTGGGGGGTTTTCTTGTTGGTGTTTTGTGCATTTTAATTTAGTGTTGGTAATAAAAATGTCTATATGGGAATATCCGAGTTTCACAAAATACATGTGAGAAGCTATTGAAAAGGTAGTTATGAGTTATTGCCAAAAATGTTACAACATGGTACACAGTGCATGGTGTTTGATTACATAGTGCGTCTTTATAAGTTTCAAGGAGAGCACAAAATAGAGGTCATGGTTGTAGTCACACACCCGACCCCCTAAGTAGCCTTTTAAGGGATGGGGATATAAATTTTCCTCTTTCCTACAACTTCTCTTAGTTCCTTGAACAAGGGCACAATTTCCTTCTTCTCTCCGAGAGATTTCCAATGACTATAAACTCGTCTGAAACCGAGTTATGAGTCAAAAGTTATGGCTCCCTAAACTTCTCAGGGTGTCGTTGGTCAAAGGGCACGTGGCTCCACCTCATTCGTACCCAGCCTACATGGCACTGACACGACCTCGTCGTCATCCTCTAGCGATGACATGGCCACTGGAGGGGAGGTTGTAGATGATATCTCCCAGGACTTTGTGGCTAATAGGCCTTCGACCCCTTCGATAGTCTTATACAGGTCTACAAACTTCCCCAGAGTTTTGAAGTCCGAAGTACTCTTTCCACTCCAAAATCTATGGTGGATATTCTATCCACCCTTGGATATGATGGCTAAGATTCATCTGTGCTTAACAGATGGCTTAAAATTGACAAGGGGGGACGTGACCCACACTTAATTCGCGCCCAATCCCACAACACCGTATTATCATGGTGTACGTGCCATGTCCAATCGAGGTTTGACACTACACATGAGAATTTCAGCACTTCAACACTTCAACATTTAACACACCATCCTATATCCTTGCATCTCCTAGAGTCCTGGAGTTCTGAAGTTCTAGAACTCCTTCCACGTACTCTAGCCTTTGGCGCTTCAGAGTTTTTCCTATGCACCAACATGTCAAATCTCCTAGAGCCTTGAAGTCTCGGAGTTCTGAAGTTCCAGACTCCCAAAGTAAGACTTCGTCGAAGTACTTACGTTGTCCTTTCACTAGTTGATCGAATAGTAGGGAAGCCCCCCCAATAGATCCTTAGATCAACGACTCACTAAGTCTCTGAATTCCTCTCCTCGATCTGACGGTTGGTGGGATTTCTCCACTTCGGGATTTTGCGACCTTGCATCCCTTATAGGTATTATCCCATTTAAGTCTTGGAGGGTTACCTACTAGAAAGGTCATAAAGGGGATACGACTGCCTGTTGTTAATCAACATTATCGATTACTCTATCCTTCCACTAGGCCCTATCTAACGATTGAGAGAGATCCTGAAGGGTCCTTAGATCTATGGCTCGTGTTACTTCGTGACTTCGACATTTGGGAGTTCCAGTCGTTTAATGTCTTTTCACTCTCAAAGTGAGTCAACACCGAATTTGACCATAACGTATCTCCAATGGTTGGGAAAGATCCTAATGTTTCTTGGATCTATGACTCGGTACATTTGCGCCCGAAAAGCTGGTCAGGGTTTAACGATAAAGCGGATCCCACGACAATGGATAGCAAATTTCCAGTTTTCGATCAATTGTCCAGTCACCGTTTCGACAGGTTACCTTCGACAAGATTTTAATGTTGTTAGGTTCCAACATCCTGAAGTCTCGAACCTCCGAAGTCTTATCACCCTTTTAGCATAGTGCAACATTTCAGGGTCCTGGTCATATGGGGCTTTGATGATCCCCCAAGGGCTACACTCTTAGATCTTATTTGAGATTTGGTTAAAGCCGCGGACTTGAGCCTGTGGTCACTAGGGGGAAAATGGTTTGAAGGAAGCACCCTTCGTTTACTGAACTCAAATTCCATAATCAAGAGAAAGGTAGTTTCGAGGGATCAACAGGACTGGAGTAGTCCCACAGAGTCTGTCCCAACTCTACCTCTATGGATTTGTTCTTTGGGAAATCCCTTGAGGATTTTCCAACCCACACATGGGTCGAAGCCTTATGTCCCAAAATTCATTTAAGATCCCATTGCTAGTAGTTCTCCCTTTCTAAACAGAGGTAGGAAGACACCATCTACAAAATATGACATTCACGCTTTACTTCAAATTTGCTAGGCCATTAGGCCATCAAAGCCACAATTCTATCATTCAAACAATATAACATATTTTTCCATTATTTAACTCAAGAAGATACATATTACAACAAATCATTCAAGACTATATGAAGCTCAGAGTCACACTTATTTGAAATTAGAAATTAGTTGGAAATTGATGAAAGGGGTGCTCTTTTCCAGCCAACCATAGGCACAGTTTTATCTTTGAGTATTCCTCAACTGGCCACCCCCTAGTTATACCATGATACCATGATATAGATGAAGTTTTCATTTTTTCCTCAGCTACAACAAGGGACAAAGGTTACTCTCCTTTTCCCATAGGGTTCTGGCAGTTCAGTTTTCTATCCACCAAGCAAGGGAGGTTGTTGTGTTTTCTCACTCAATCAATGCATCTACATTTATCAGCTCAATAGAAAACATTGTCCAAGTTCTCTTGTACCTAGAACAATATATATTTCTCAGTTCTCCTCATGACCAGAGAGCCTCACATGCTCTTCTTTTTCTCGAGTGGTATCTCCACCCATTCGTGTGTATCCTCTGCCCTTTGCCCATGATTTTTCAAAATTTTCTTTCCTTTCCCAACAAGATTTTGTGGGTCAGTTAAGGAAGTTTCCAAGTAGGTAATATACGCATCTCCTCATTTACTCTTGATGAAGAATTCCCAACTACTAGCTTGACTGGTAATTAAATTTTATGGGCTAGAAGATTGTTTTGGGTCTGAGTAATTTATATCCAACAACGTACTGGTCTGGCAGGGTCATCTCAACCATCATTAGTTCCCCTTACCATCCCCTCTCATGCATCATGATCCATACTATCCACTTCCTTTCAGCAGTTGTGCCACAATTTTCCCCTTTTTTATTTAATGACATAATATATATATATATATATATATACAATACCTTTAATAACAAGGTTCATTGTCTTTTCTAAAATTATCATGATCGGTCCGTCCACGATATTTTATCGAAATATAATTATATTTACAAGTTGGGAGAAACATGGGTATTACAATCCCCTCCCCCTTAAAGGAACGTCGTCCTCGGTCTTCTACCTTTCGTTGTGGTCTTTATGTATAGAAATGAACAAAAATGGGTATGGTTGTTTCATGGCATCCTCCAATTACCATGTAGCTTCACCTGGACCAAAGTGTTTCCATTGCACCTTGACCTGTGCAATGGTTCTATTCCTAATTGGAATGTCCTTCCTGTCTAGTATGCATTGGGGTTCTATTAGGAATTCTCCCTCTGTTTCCACCTGGATCATAGACTAGTCAAATATATGATTATAATCATGTACATATTTCTTCAACAATGAAACATGGAAAACATTGTGTGCTTTCACTGTGGGAGGAACTGCTAGTCTATATGCTACAGTTCCCACTCTATCCAAAATTTCAAAGGGTCCAAAAAATTGAGGTGCCAGCTTGGCACAAGTTCCCATTCTCAAGGAACTTCTTCTAGGTCTAATCTAGAGATACACATGATCCCCTACTTTGAAATCCCTAGGAGTCCCATTTTTTTCTGCATAGCTCTTCTTCCGGTCTCGAGCCACCTTCAAATTCTGTTTTATTCAAACTACTTGTTTTTCCATTTCCTTTGATAGGTTTGGATTGAGTGTTATTATGTCCACTGAGTTATTCCAACTTATTGGAATGTTGCATTTCCTACCATAGAGAGCCTCAAAAGGACTAATCTTCAAGGATTCCTAATAGCCATTGTTATAAGCAAAATCTACCAGGGGTAGGTAGTTTTCCCACTTCTTGGGATGATGCATCAAATGAATCCTTACCATGTCCTCTAGAACTTGGTTTACCCTTTCTGTTTGTCCATCAGTTTGAGGGTGATAAGTCATACTAAATAGTAATTTAGTTTCAAAACTAGAAAATAGATATTTCCAAAAGTTTGAAGTAAATTTTGTATCTCGGTCTAATGTGATTTCTTTAGGCATGCCATGTATTCTAAATATTTCTTTCTTGAAAATATTGGCAATATCTATCACCTTGGAAGTGTACCTTATGGGGATGAAGTGAGAAGCCTTGCTCAACTTTTCCACAACTACCATAATGGCATTATTCTCGTTGGTTGATTTAGGTAGTCCGGTGATAAAATCCATGGAGATGGTTTCCCATTTCCATTCTGGACTTGGTAAGGGGTGCAACATCCCTACTGGATGTCTATGCTCCACCTTATCCTACTAACATTCTAATCACTTGGCCAAGTAGTCAGCTATGTCCTTCTTCATTCCCAACCAATACAATATTTTCTTGGTGGTTGTGATCATTTTATAATAACCAAGGTGACCAGTGTATGGTATTTTATGTAGTTCATCTAGTATGAACCTCTTCGAGTCATCACAATCTGGAATATACAACCTACCTTTGTAAGTTAATAGACCATCATTCAACAATTGATAGCCCTCATACTTCATCCCTGTGGGCTCTTTCTCTAAGTATGATTTCACAGTTTTGAGAAACTCATATGTTCCCTATGCACTTTTAACTCTCTCTTGGATGTTTTATTCACAGGTACTCACAACTGCCAAATGAATCACCTTCATACTTATACTGATGGCATCAACCCCTCTATTTTTGTTTCCCTTAATATGTTTGATTTTGAAATCAAAATCACTAAGGAGAGCCATCCACCTAGCCTGTCTAGCATTGATTTTTGGCTGATAAAACAAGTATATCAACCCACTATGGTCTATCGTAAGTACAAATCTTCTTCCTAGGAGGTAATTCCTCCACATTTTTAAATCATGTGCTATGGTAGCCAATTCTAGGTAATGTGTCACATAATTGATTTCATGTGCATTCAATTTTCTGGATTCATAACTGATTACATATCCTTCTTGCATGAAGACTCCTATGAGTCCCTCTTTGTTGG
>JZKD02S1641693.1:20204-32253 GCA_000966675.3 Picea glauca
GGCTAAGTTTTCATTGGACTGTTTACTTCACACCTTTCATTTTGCCATTGAAATTAGTATTGAGCTTATACCATTAGAACTGTCCTTTGTTGTCAAATGTCATCGAGATATCATCTGTCACCACCGAAGGCATTCACACAACCACCAGCATTACATTTGAGTGTTTCATAGATTAAAGATAGTTTCTTGCTTTCGTAGATTAGAAAAGATAGTTTCTTGTTTTCATAAGTTTAGTTGGCAGTCTTTCTTGCTTTCAATAGAATAGATTTCCTTTCATGCATTGTATCGAGCATTTAAACTTCCTTTCACGCAAGAGAAATAGTTTTGCATTAGGCATTTAGTTCACTTGCCTCTTAGGCTAGGTAGTTGTTCAATGAGAAGTCTTTGCTTACTTGTCTTTTTCTTTATGCTTTTGCTTGCTTGTCTATTTTCTTTAATAGGTTAGTTAGGTGATTTTGCTTGCTTGTCTATTTGCTTTAATAGGTTAGTTAGGTGCTTTTGCTTACTTGCTTATTTATTTGCTTTCATAGGGTAGTTTCTCATTGAATTTAGATTGGCAAGATAAAGGTAGTTTGCTTTCATCATTTGCTTAGTATGCTTAGTAGTTTACATTTGCTTACTGTCATGAACTAGTTTTCTTTACATAGAGTTTTCATTCGCTTTCTTAGGATCTATCCATCAGTCCTTGGCCCAAAAGTACTTAGGTTACCTAGTTTCAATTTGCTTAGTAGGGTTTGTTCATTAGATAGGTTTGCTTGAGTAGATGAGACCTAGATAGTTGCTTTCCTTAGTTAGTCTACACTCCTACCAACCTTTTTACCTTTGGCATATATTTTGCTACAACTCTAAGTTTACTTACCCCAGGTTGACAATTTAATTAAGGGTAGTTTAGTGTATTTTTTAGTACATATAAAAAACCTAACATTTTGGCGTCGTTTTCGAGGGGTTGTCTTAAGGTAAGAAGTAATTAGGAATTAGATCATCCTTAGACCTTAGCATTAGTTTGGTGGCGGGGGAACTTTAAGACGAGAGGTAAGAACCTGCGCATCTGCTATAGCAGTTTCCCCCAAACCCAATAGTGGTTTTTCTTTTTGTTTGCTTTCATGAATAGACCGAGGAATCAAATGGTAGATTTTTATTTTTGTTTTTGCTTTCTTTCATGAATAGGCCTAGAGACCCACAAGGTAGATACACTAAATCAAAATCAGACCTTTCAACCAAGGTTCCTTCTGATCTCTTTGGGGGAAGGAACATTCCGCTCATAAAATCCGCAGACCGATACCAAAAAACGGGAGCTATCTCAACCCAAAGAGCTAAAATAGTCTCTGAAGGGACTAACACAGGGAGCACTATAGAACAAGAAATTGAAGCATCAATCATACTAGGATAGGAGGCAATACCACTCGAGTCTTCCACAAAACCAAACAATACAACCTTTTCTTTTACACCACCACCAGGGGACCCTAGTTTTAAAGATATCATAGACCCTGAATAGGTGAATCTTTTGTTTGGTAGCTCAACCAATGTAATTATCTCTCAAATTGACACAAAAAATTTGGCACCAATAATCTCAACCGGCTCGAGTAGAGTCCCAGACATCCAATCAGTAGGAAGACCTTTTCATCAAAGAGAAACCTTGTTCTCTTCAAAGATAAAACCACTTAGGTACTCTCTTTTTGGAAACCAAGCCAATATGGGTGATCAGGAGGACCATAACAATGTCAAACACAGAGAGGAAGAAGAAACTGGAAACCAAACCGAAACTACCATCGGGTTTTCGATTTTAGACACCACTCTGAATGTCAACAGGAAGAATATTCCTCTCTCAGCATTGCCTACCTTTTATGGTAAAAACAGTGAAGATCCAAACACCTTCCTATTTGAATTTGACATCTTGTGCAGGAGCTACAACTATGTGCAAGATGCCCATAAATTAAAACTCTTTCCTGCCACTCTCAAAGACTCTGCACTAAGATGGTTCATGGGGTTGGGAGAATCCAGTATTAGGTCTTGGGAATCCATGAAATACATCTTTCTTAAGAAGTACCAAGACTACTACAAGACCAAAGAGTCTCGTAATGACATCTTTAAAGTCCAACAGTTAGAACATGAGACCCTTGAAGACTATATGGAAAGATTTGGTTATATCTCCCAGAAGTCAAAATACCATGACCTCCCAGAGGATGCAGTTAGGGATCTTTTCCTTAAGGGAAATTCTGAAGAATATTTAGAGATGATTAACCTAATGGCATCAGGTGATATTTCTCATAAACCATTTGCTGAAATATGTGAAATGTGTAAAAACTACTCAAGGAGTAGAGCCAAAACAGGGAAGAATGTTTGGGACCCTTACAATAGAAGCTTAAAACCACTTAATTCAGGTGGTATTACGAGAGCAGAGATAGGGAACCTTTTAGAAAACTTCAAGACTGACATCTTAAGCACAATAGGTTCCCAATTGGATACCCTTAAACTCAAAAATAAATAGGAGGAGGAAAATGAAACAATGAGCATATATTGCCCAAGATGCAGGAGGAAGCATTCCTCAAGGGAGTGCCCACTAGGTAACATTTCAATTTGTGGCTTCTGTACAGAAGACCATGTGACTGAAAAATGTCCATCATTTCCCAGTTTATTAGCCATCTATAGGAGTGGAGATCCCGGGGAGTCTTCTTATGCACCTAGGAGGCCATGGAAGCCTAGGAATCAACCCACATACCCGGATCTACAGTCCCAAGTTCCACCCTATTATCAACAACAACAGTGGAACTCACCAGGTTGGAAAAGCTGGTCTACTCAATACCAACATCCTTGGATTCAAGGATGGAGGGGAGGACACAACCAAGGAAACCCTCAAGCTCCACCAATTCCTATGTACAACCATCCTTATTCTCAGTTCTCATCAAACACTCWGCAGCCTTTGCCAGGTTTTGTTCCAMCACCTTTACCTCCTATCCCACAACAACAACCGCTCCAATTTCAAAATGCAAGCTCCCCAAAACCGACACTATTACCGGCACAGCCAGTGTCGAATCCCAATAATAAGCCCCCTCAACCTCTTAACAATGTTGAGATGCAAGCCTTCCCGACATATGTTATTACTCCTGTTCCATTACAGGAAATTCAACTAAGATCGAAAAAAGTTCTATATAGGCAGAGACCTTCAATAGTCATCCAGGAAGAAGAAGAAGAAGAAACCACCCAACAACCCACAGATGACACTAGGGGGGAATATGTTATTATCCCGAAGAATCAAGAACCCAAGCTTCCCCAAAATGAACCTTCACAAATTATGAAGGTCCCTCCTTATCCAGACCGATTGGTAATCGAGAAACCTACCACCCGACCGAGATTTGACATTTTGAATGAATTGAAAAATATTTGTGTCAAAATTCCCCTACTTCAATCCATTAAAGACATTCCAATCTATAGTAAGGTAGTCAAAGAATTGTGTATCAAGAAGCCAGGTAGGAAGCAAAAGGACCCTCCTACAGTATATTTGGTAGGAGGACTCTCTAAGTACATATCAGAGCAGCCAAATCTAGAAAAGTATGGGAATCTAGGAAACCCTGTAGTGACCATAACCATTAAGGAGGTCTCCATCGGAAACACTCTCATAGACCTAGGGGCAACCATCAATGTTATGACTGCTACTACCTTGGAACGATTATAATTACAACGTCTTCTTCGGCCTACCCCAACCATTTTGGAATTACAATATAAGACTAGGGTTACACCTGAAGGGATTTTAGATGATGTCATGGTTACTTTAGCCTCATGGGAGTACCATGTATATTTTCTTGTCATTCATTCAAAGGATCCTGCCCGAGGCCATCCTGTTATTTTGGGAAGACCTTGGCTAGCCACAGCCAATGCATTTATTGGTTGTAGAGAAGGAGAAATGACCATCTCAAATGGTCTCTCTATCCAGAAGCTCACCATTTACCCTCCATCTCAACCTATTATGGAGAATCTATGGTGGTTTGAATGTCCATACAAGAACGAAGATTGGGAAGAACCCGTATTGCCTAGTGACCATGCAAGGGCACTTCAGGAGCATACACCAGAAAATGTGCTAAACCAATTCATTTTTGCTATTACATGTGTGGATTTTCCACAGTCGTTTCCCCAATTTGAGTACATGTTTGGGGAAGAATTTCAAGAACAATTAGATCCATCCATTTTGTCTTCGACATCTTTTATTTTCGAAATAGATGAGTCTTCCATGTCTTATACTATGCCCTACGAGATTAGTCCAGGGAAATTTTTATATATAAACTTTGGGCTAGATACAGACCAACAGAAACAGTTAGTAGATATCCTTAAAGAACAATCAGGAGCATTTTCCTGGGAATACACTGACATGAAGGGTATACATCCTAACACATGCATCCACCATATATACACCCAAGGGGAAGTAACACATGTTAGGAAACCCCAGAGAAGGATGAACCCAGCACTCAAAGACATAGTCAAGGAGGAAATCCAAAAGTTGTTAAATGTCAGATTTATCTATCCCATCTCCGATAGTAAGTGGGTATCCCTGCTAGTAGTAGTTCCAAATAAAGTGACCAGGTAATGGAGAATTTGTGTTGACTTTTGGGAACTCAATAAGGCCACTTTGAAAGACTACTTTCCTCTTCCTTTCATTGACCAATTTCTAGATACCTTGTCCGGAAAGAAGTATTTCTCCTTTCTAGATGGGTACAGCAGGTACAACCAGATTCTTATAGCACCCGAGGACCAGGACAAGACTACCTTTACTTGTCCTTGGGGAACCTATGCCTATAGGGTCTTACCATTTGGATTGTGTAATTCTCTTGCCACATTTCAACGAGAAGTATTAGGGATATTTGTCGATCTTATTCATGATTGTGTGGAGGTCTACATGGATGAATTCACAGTTTATGGAAACACTTACCGGGAAGCCTTAGACAACTTAGAAAATGTCATCATCAGATGCCAGGAAATGAACCTATCCCTAAGTCATGAAAAATGAAAAATGTTGCTAACTGAAGGAGTGGTTCTAGGACATCATGTTTCATCTGAAGGAATAAAAGTTGATCCTACAAAGATCAAAGTCAGTATTAGACTTCCACACCCCCAAGACTCAGAAAGAGGTGAGAAGCTTTCTTGGACATGCCGGATATTACCGACGGTTTATTGAAAATTTTACAAATATTGTTGCACCTATGTTTGGATTATTGATAAAAGATATTGATTTTGTTTAGACTGAGCATTGTCAAACTTCCTTTGAAACCCTGAAAGCCAAGTTGTCTATGGCACCAATTCTTAGAGGGCCCAATTGGACTCTCCCATTTCATATATCCACTGATGCCTCTGACACTGCAATCGGAGGGGTATTAGGGAAGAAAGAGGACTAGCAGTCCTATGCCATTTATTTTGTAAGCAAGAACTTGTCCCATGTCGAGTTGAACTACACAGTTACTGAGAAAGAGTTCTTGGAAGTTGTTCATGCTATTAACAAGTTTCGTCATTACATTACAGGTTATGAAGTATTTGTACACACCGATCATTCTTCCATTAGGTTCCTCATGAATAAACCTATAACTAATGGTCGAGTGACTAGGTGGCTCTTGTTATTACAAGAATGCAATATTATTGTGCTTGACCGACCTGGAAAGGATAATGTAGTAGTTGACTATCTTTCCCAAATAAAGAATGAGGATGATGGCATCCCTGTAGATGATAGTTTCCCAGATAAGCATCTCTTTTCTCTTTCTGTCAATACCCCATGGTTTGCAGATATGGAAAACTATCTAGCTACTAGGAAGTTACCGTCTGATTTGTCACCTCGTGAAAAGTGGAAAATTAGTACACAGAGTGCTAATTACTCTTGGGTTGGTCATGATCTTTTTCGCACAGGTCCTGATTTGATTATTCATAGATGTGTCCGAGAGGATGAGATCCCTGAAATACTACGAAGTTGTCATGATGGACCATGTGGTGGCCATTTCTCTAACAAACGTACAGCATATAAGGTGTTACATCCAGGTTACTATTGGCCTAGAATTTTCAAAGATGCTACCAAGTATGTGAGAAGCTATGATAGTTGTCAAAGGATAGGTAGACCTACATCATCTGACGAAATGCCTTTGCAGGCCCAAGTTATGATAGAACCCTTCGAAAAATGGGCCCTCAACTTTGTAGGACCAATTTCACCCATGTCCCATAGGAAGAATTATATCTTGGTTTGTGTGGACTATGTCACCAAATGGGTAGAGGCAAAAGCCCTATTTAGGGCCACAGAGAAGTCTGTTGTCGAATTCATCTATGAAGACATATTTACCCACTTCAATGTCCCTCGTGAAATTGTTACCGACCAAGGCACTCAATTCACTTCCAAGCTAATGAAAGAGCTAACAGAGAAATATGAAATTAAACATTGTAAATATTCTCCATACCACCCATAAGTCAATGGTTAGGCAGAATCCAAAAACAAATTTCTGGAAGCCATCTTGACCAAGACTGTTCAGTTACATCACTGAGATTGGGATGATAGGCTCCCAAAGGCTTTGTGGGCATATCGAACTACCTGGAGAAATACCACTGGGCATGCCCCTTATGAGCCTAGTGTACAGGAAACAAGTACTTTTACCAATAGAATTCCAAGTAAGGACCTTTTGTATTGCCACAGAATTAGGATTGAACCTAGATGAGGCTCAGAAGAAACGAGCCCTACAATTGAATGAATTGGATGAAATCAGGCATGATGCCATCCAATGGACAATATTGGTCAAAAACCAAAGGAGCAAGTGGCATGACAAGTTTATTAAAAAGAAACACTTACAGCCTGGTGATTGGGCCCTGTTGTTTGATTCCTGGTTCAAAAACTTCAAAGGCAAACTTACCACTCATTGGTTGGTCCCTTATGAGGTAGACACTGTATATGAAAATGGAGCTGTAAAAATTAAAACAATTGACAATGGACAAGTCTCCTTTGTGGTAAATGGACACCGAATTAAGTTTTATCATAAGCCCATTTCCAGAGAAGATTTTCTACAAATCATGACAGCTGACAAGGCATTGGCCTTAGTAGATGGGGAAGTTCCCCCTTGTTCTTGAAATATTTTATGAGTTTCCTACTATATATATGTAAATAGTTTTTGTATTTTGTTAATAAGTCAATTCTAGATATTCTTGTAAGTAATTATTTCACCGGGAGTACACAGTTTCAAGGATCTTTCATCAAAACATTGTTATACTTGAATTTTTTGTCTGTTAAAGCATCAAATGAATAGTGACTTACTGTAATTAGCCATGTTTTTGCAAAATCATCATTTTTAAGGCATTCTAAAGCAGTTGCTCTTGAAACTCTTCACCATTGTATAAGGAAGTGATACAATAACTATCAAGCCTGGAGGTCTCTCGTACAGTTTTTCCAAGAAACCTGAGTAAGTAAGTCAAGTGTATTTATCAAAGAGTAACAAGGAAGTCTAATTAGCAGTTAGTCATGGAAACATCACAATAATTACAAAAGAAGAAAGTGAGTTGACCCTAGAGATACCTTTTTGTTCTTTCTCAATGGTACCAACCACTATAGACTAAATAGCTTGATTATATCATATCTTTAGATAGGCCATGTCCACTTAAGTACCCCTTACATCAGGACAACCACTAAACAATATAATGGAACATCATCTTCTAACATAAATACCATCCCAATTAAAAAGAAAAAGTTGTTTCGGAGCTTTTCCCCCATCTTCTTGCATAAGCAATCTTATACTAATATCTTAAAAGATGGAGGGCCAGTCTCTGAGGTTTTAAGAGGCTAACCCGTCGGGATACTGAACAGGTCTGCTGGCAGCGGGTACCGGCCTATGGTATGACTAGGTAAACCTGCCGGAGTACTGAACAGGCTTGCTGGCAACGGGGCATTCTACCAAGCGAGGATGATGATCTGACAAAATAAACAATAAATCTAAACTTGTCCTAATGTACGACATTACTTGCAGACAAAGTTGACATGAAGTATGTGTGGTTTAGCTAAGGTTAATGAATCTCGTCAATTTTCCATTGGGAAATGACTCTAAGACTATCTTGAAACTCTCTTGCCTACCTCTTCTTATCTATATATAGGATCTCTTATCCTATAGGTGGGGCCATCTCCTAACTGTCTCGTCGGACCAATCTATGAAATTTCATCTTTACACTTGACATACTGTAAATCTTCGGCTATTGGGGGATATTGACTAGTTTCCTATACTTTTGATTGTGAGGTGTCACAATACTTAGGTGTGGGGGAGGGGTTCATGAGCTGACAAATGATCATTGCCTAGAGAAAGGAGTCTTTGCAATAATTTTTTGTATTATTACCATGATACAGGTTATTACATTGATAGTCATGTTATTTTTAAATGCTTAACTCATGTGCGCTATACATTATTGAACTCATGCTTAACAGACCATTCTTTATTGGTTATCTTCCATTACAAGATGCATATTGTAGGTTTGAAAATACATGTTTTATGCTTGCTATAACCTGTTTATTATAGGTTTTAACACTATATGTCATATACAAGAAGAATGAGTAAGCATGGAGTAATCTGCCTCTGCTCATTAACCACTATGGTTGTCAAAAATACTTCAAAATTGCAAGTTGTCCATTAAAAGAGGCGAAAATGCACTTAACACGGGAGTATCGGATGAAGTACCGAATGAGGTGTCGGATGCAATGTCGTTTAAAGTGTCGTTTGAAGTGCCATTGCATTGCATACCAGTAACTGTACTAGATTACATGGAACTAGAATTCAATCACATTTATAAATTTGTTACAGGCATTGATTAAAAGATGCCTCATATGGTTATGATCAAATGTCCAAGTCAAAAGACTTGGACATTGATCTAAGTATGCACCACTCCATTTCTCTCAATCTTGCCATAAAATTCAAATCTCCCACACATGGCAGCTCGCGCACACATGTGGGAAACGTCCTCCACCATAAGAGCATCCAAAATCGGGCTAGGCACTCTATTGTTTCATTTTCCCTTGCCATTTTCTCTACCCTGCGTTAAGGAATCGTACCCAACCTCTGTCGAATTCACTCTCTTTTCTAATCGCACTCAGACTGTGTTAAACCCATGCCATTTCTTGGCATGTTTGTACCCTTGCTTGGTAAAATTTTCCCTCTGCTCTAATTGCACTCAGACCATGCCCAATTTGTGTCTCTGTGTGGCTCGATTTCTCCCTTTCTTGGTGAATTCAAACCCTGTCACAATGCCCAAGCTATACGAACTCTCCTCCTATGCATACTTGTTTTCCATTCCATAATTCGCATAGTGTAGGGAAGTGTTCTTGCATGCTGGTTGGGGTCCATTTCTGTCGAGTTTGCAAGGCCATGATGACGGTCTTTCTATGCAATTTGCAGTTGGTTTTGATGGCATGATAACACATGTAGGGTCTCTCAATTTTGCAGTCACAGAAGAGTCAATTGTTGATGCAACAAAACTTCCAAGAATGGGAGATAGGTGGTTCAAGAATCATCAATTGTCGCGCTCAAGTTACAACAGGGTGTTTAAGCCCGAATTGGAGAGCATTTCAGGAGTGAAAGGGTATGTTAAGGAGTGGATAAAGCCAGAATTGGTCAATCCCCTTATCGTCATCACAAGGTTAATTACATGTGAAGGTAGATACTTCACCTTCAACGCTTGTCACTTTAGATTGTTGGCTCATTTTCTGTTCAATAAACCTTTAAACTTCCCTTTTTATTTTCTCAAAAGATTGGAGAAAATGTCCTCTCAAGTGAGGAAAAATGTGACCAACCCCCACAATAGTCTCTTCCACCATGGTTTGATCAAACTCCTCGTTCTTAACAAACTAGGGAAGCAAGGGCAAAGTTGGGATGCCTTTATCTACCAATTTGCAAATCCTCACTTGACAATTAAGACCGGAAAAAATCCACTTAGCCTAAAAACTATCTCTTCATCCAAGCCTTACTCTCCAAAAACTCCAAACTCCCTTGCACAAACTCCCTCTTTGCCGGAACAATACCAAAAGCTTGTTGATATTCCTACTTCTTCATCGGGGAAAAAGACCAAGAACAAATACCAAAAGAAGCCTATTGTTGACCCCCCAATGCCTTCATTTTCTCTTGATCCTACACCTAAGAAGCCCCAAGAAATAATGCAGCAAGACTTTCCCATCATTCCCACAAACAAGAGAGGAGCCAACCGATTTGGTAAGGGACCTTTTCGGAAGAGTACCCGGAACATAAGAACCAAGCCTTATGCCAAGCCTCCAACTGCTTCGGATTCTATCCAAGTATCCTCTGACCCTGAGAGCCCTCATAAGCAACCTAGAGAAGTCTCTATTGATGGATTAGAGCCACTAAGGAAAACGAAATCAGAACCTACCTCACCTTTTCGATCTCCCATCACACCTACTTCACCCATGCCCACTCTTGATCCTAAATTTGATAAATTGACCACATCTCTCAAAGGAACTAAGCCTTCCTCGGAGATCACTGATTTTTCCCCAACTATAGATGATCAAAATCTGGACCAGGGGTCAAATTTTAGCTCAAAAATCAATGTTCTCGGAATTGCCTCAAAACGAACGTGAGTGTAGGCCTCGTCGTTGTGAACCCAACGCAACTTGTTTCATCTCAAACGGATGTCGGGAGCGAGAGATATCGCGATTTTTCTGAATCGTCAAACAGGTAAAAAAAATGGATGCTGACTGTGCAGTCCGTACGGATCCTGACGTGGCATGACCGTACGATGACGTGGAAGAGGTGACGTGGCTTGACCGTACATGCTGATGTGGCATTTTATTATTGGCAGTTGTGGTTGAATCAGTTGATGACACGTGGAAATTTCTTGGCAAATGTTATGGTGCCACGTGGCCCAGTCATGGGCTGCCACGTGGCACCCCGGTATTGGCTTATGGTTTATTGGTTCAAAATTATGGAGTTCGTGGGGTTCGACCCCCGGACCTCCCCCACTGTATAGCGCCTTCATAAAGTTCACCCGACCAACGGACCACATGTTATGCCTTGTAATGTATACGAACTTTATTGTATTTAAATTTTCAAATTGTAACCGTTGGCGGGGGGACGGGCTGGGGCTTAGCCCCGACCCGCGGTCATTTGTGTTTGCATATGTCCATGCCATATTATATTTCACCCAACCGTTGGCGCGCAGGGTTTAACACATAGCCCTGGTTCTATTATATTACATGTGACCACCGTTGTAAAGTGCACGCGGTTTAAATGTGGTTTAAACGGTTGAACCAAATGACCTGCCACTTGTCTTCATTTTATTTGCCATGTAAACGGAGCCCCTTTTTCTATAGCACGCGGTCGCATAAGACCCTAATGTGCCTGAGTGCTAGGCAGTTAGGGGCTGGAGGCGCCCTAGCCGTCCTACAGTTTGCACCATTGGTGCGGTTGCGCCCGATGCTGGGTTTTCACGCTATATATTGCGTGTGTGCCAGGTTCATTCAACAAGGGTGCGTTTTGTAGATGCAGAGATAGCAACTTTGAAGGAAGAAAATGGAGGAGGCCTAACTTCTTCATCTTTTGGCCGATTGAGGTGCCGTAAAATCCCAGCTAGGGGTTTTTGGACGTCCTGGATCCATTGGCACTATTATCAAGGCCATTTGAAGACTTCTTTTGTAGGTTTTGCACCATTGAAGTTTCAGCAAGCTCCAAGGAGCTTGAAGCCCTCATTGCTTGAGGACATGTTTTGGTGACCCTATGTCTGTTTTCTGTGATTGAATAATCATTTTTGGCTAATTTTTATGCTCTGAACACATTGGGACAGGTTTCAGAGGCTTTTGAGGACTTTTACAAGTTATTTTTCCAAAGAGAAGCTCAAGGAAACTTATGGCCACATGTAGAAGAGGTCATGCCCAGATGAGCCATGATCCATTTTCAGAGTTCTATTAGTCATTTTTGGGGTTTTTATGTGTTCTGATCCCAATGGTACAATCTATTTTTCCATTGGAGTTGAGCAGCATCTTGTAAAAGAACTTTTGACAAATTAATCCCAGAGAGCCAAGTCCATTGATGGAGGCTCAAGGAGATGT
>JZKD02S1641693.1:36779-53236 GCA_000966675.3 Picea glauca
CCTTTTTACCTTTGGCATATATTTTGCTACAACTCTAAGTTTACTTACCCCGGGTTGACAATTTAATTGAGGGTAGTTTAGTGTCTTTTTTAGTACATATAAAACACCTAACAGGGTTGTATAATGCACCTCTTTGCGCAATAATTTGATGCATATGTTATATTATCTATGTTAGTTAATTAATCAACATTTTGAAAGGAAGTATAGATGTGAAATATGCTTTTTATGATAAATAATTGTGTATAAAATTTTAAACAAACATATATATGATAAGAAAAAAAATTAAAAATAAAAGAAATAATAAACCATTATACAACGATTTCCTTGGGAATGTGGAAGAAAAACCTCACACTTCAAAGCATGCTCAATATATTATTAATCAACCAAATGGTTACAATACACTATAGATTTTTTGTGCTCTCAACAAGAGTGTTCAACAACAACATAAGTTAAAATTCACACATTGTTTTCCTCCAACCCTAGCACTCAATAAATATGCATAAAAAAACTATAAACCATTTATGGTTTTTCAATTTTACATGTTGTAAAACACCAACAATTAATTGGCCAACTTCTACTTCTTAGCATTAATTTCCTACTAGTGATATGCATTTATTCCTTTCCACTACTCAATGTTTATTCCTTTCTATTGCTAAGCAATCATTACTTTTTCTACTACAAGAATACAAGGTGTATCACATGCTTGTCTCAACATTCTCCCACTTGGCATATACTTTGCAAGAGTATAAGGGAGAATGCATCAAACCATGAGCTAATTGTTAAGGCCATAAGGCCCATAGACTCATAACACCACTTGAATTTACTTGTTCTCACCAGTTTCACCAATGCATCTACACTATTATGTAAAGTGTCAACTTTCTCTAGTATCACCTTTTCATCCTCTACCATGTCCCTAATGAAATGGAACTAGATATCTATATGCTTTTTCTTTGTATGAAATGTCAAGTTCTTAGCGAACCAAATGGCACTGTTACTATAACATTCAACTGTAATAGATCTCAAACTTATCCCTATTTCTACACAAAATTTCATAATCCAAATGGACTCCTTAAAGGCATGAGTAGTTACGATATACTCTGCCTCTACAATGGAAGAATATACCATATCTTATCACTTGCTAATCTAACTTACTACTCCACCAAACAATTGAAACATGTATCCACTCTTAGATATTTTATCTACATCCCTCGCTCGATCATAATCCTTATAACCTTGTATATTTAATGAGTGTGGGTCCCCTGAAACATCATTATGATAGAAAATGGAATATTTAAAAGTACCTCAAAAATACTTGAAGACCCTCTTCACTATAGGCCAATGTTCACATCTAATATTATCCATGAATCGGCTCAAGACTTCCACTACTTGGGAAATATTTGAAAGACTGGGTTCAGGGAAGATTCTAGTAAAGTCCAGGGAAAGGCCTTTAAAGAGGCGGGCGGGTAGAAAATTTTGCCTATCCATCATCGCAGGAACTAGTTGTTGATTCATTGGTTTACCCTATCGTGTGTTTGAGCTAAAACCTATGGCTGGTTGGAACCTCTTTATCTGGATAAAAATAGAGACAACCAATTGGGGCAGGCAGCTAAGTAACAATTCCTTTATTATACGAGATTGCGGCAAGTTGGTAATGCTTTTCATTACAGTGGTGGATCCTCCAATGCAGGAAAGATCAGTTAAAGTGACTAACTCGGCCGATCATCTCGAAGAATCGATTATAAAACCACATACATAGAGAAGGTCAGGAAATAAAGTGATGTATAGGCCATAAAATACATCAAACTACCAATTGCACTAGCATAAGGAACACAATCCATATCCTCCATCTCTGTGGGGATTGTAGGACACTACTCAATTGAAATCTTAGTTCCCATAGAAATTAGAACACTCAATGGTCTACAATTTTTTATGCAAAAATGCTATATTACAGAGTTACATACTTATTCCGACTCAATGAAAGCTTTCTAATTTCTCTATCTTTCATGATCTCCATTCCTATGATATATTTTGTATCCCTCAAATTCCTCATATCAAATTGTGCTAAAAGTTAAGATTTGAAATCATGAATCACATCCTTATTATTACCAAAGAATAACATATCATCTACACTTAGAGTGATAACAAGGAAATGACCACCATATTTTTTGTAATACACACAATGATCTAATTTGGATCTCAAAAATCCTAATTCCAACACAAAAGAATTAAACTTTTGGTACTACATTATGGGAGATTTTTTGAGACCATATAAAGACTTTTTTAATTTGTAGACTAATGGCTCTTTACCTTTTTCAATGTAGTGCACTGGCTATGCCATATTGATCTCCTTCTTCAAGTCACCATGTAGGAATGTTGTTTTCAAATCCATTTGTTATATATCTAAATCAAAATTTGTTGCTATAGATAATATGAACCTAATAGATGTTAACTTGGAAACTGGAGAAAATATCTCACCAAAATCTATTCCCACAACTTGGGAATATCCTTTCACAACCAACCTTGCCGTGTGCTTTTCAACACTTCCATATAAATTGATCTTCTTTTTAAACACCCATTTATAAATAATGAGTTTCCATCCATTAGACAATAATACCAAGTCCCATGTATCATTCATTATAAGTGCATCCATTTTCTCATCCATGACCAATCTCCAAGACTCCTTATCTTCCATCTACATTGCCTCTTTCATAGTTCTAGGCTGATCGATGTGAGAAAATAAATAAAATATACATTTGGAATCAAACAAACTACAACTATAGATATTTAGTTTTCTTCTTTGCTGAGTGGACCTACCTAAAGTTTGAGGTGGAGTTTCTTCCTCCTCATCAATTCCATCTTGAACTTCTTGTTCATTTTTTGGTTCTTCTTTCTTGGTCTTGGTCGTAGATAAATCACTAAATTCTTCTCATCCTCTTCTAACTGCACCATTATGGGAGAAGGCTTAAATTCTCTAAAAATAACATTCCTTCTATACAAAAAGTTTCCAGCCACAGGACCCCAAGGCTTGTACCCTTTCACACCAATTCCATAACCGATGAAGATACATTTCATAGCCTTATTATCCAAATTTGATTGCTTCTCCTTAGGTACATGAGTATATGCCTCACAACAACAACAACGATGAACATGATGAAGTGAGGGTTTCTTTTTTTTACACACCTCCATAGGGGGATCTTGTCCATAAGAGCTATTGTGGGAGACTTGTTAATCAAGTAACATGCAACAACAACTGCTTCTTCCCAAAACTTCTTCTCTAAGCCGTCTCCACTAAACATACTCCTACCTCTCTCCATCAACGTTTTTTTCATCCATTTTGCAACTCCATTCCGTTGAAGGGTATATAGAATTGTCATATGCATTTTAATGCCATTTTCTTTGAAAAAATTGCCGAACTCTAAAGAACAAAACTCACCACCATTATCAATATTCAACACCTTAACCTTCTTACCAATTTGATTTACCAAGAGATATTTAAATCCCTTAAATTGACTAAAAAACTTAGATTCAGTTCTGAGAAAATATACCCACATACTTCTAGAATAATCGTTAATGAACGAGACAAAATACAAAGTCTCATAAATCAAAGGAACTTTGTTTAGAACAAATTAAGTCCAACAATCCAAAATATTTGTGAGAACTAGAATAAAATTGAACACATTTTTGTTTTCCATATATGAAATGCTTGCAAAAATCTAATATAAGAGAACAATCATTCAATCCATCCACAATATTTTTTGTTTTTTAAGGCTCATAGGCCCTTCTCACCTATATGGCCCAATATTTGGTGCCATAGCATTATCTTATTTTCAAGTAACTTGCTTTTTTAAGCAAGAGTTGGTTTAGGTACCTAGAAAGCATGACCATCAAAAGTAAATATATGTTTCAATTGTGAAAGTGTATATCCTTTAGATCTCTCCATTGTAGAAATGGAAGAACTATTACTAGGGTATTTTTTAAGGATTCAAATACTATACCTTAGTATATTTTGCTAGGCGATTATTTCAAATTGGAAATACACACACACACACACACACACACACACACACACACATAGGTGAATATTCGATAGAAAACACACAATTTGCTATTAAAACTTATAAATTTTGATGAATATTATCAATATAATTATATTTTTTGTAAAAAATAAGCAAATTTTGAAGGTGAAAATGACCAATTGGTGAATTTATTTTTTGAAAAAAAATGTCAAAAAATAGCCAATTGGAAAAAAATTGCCCCTAAAAAATACTATAACTACTACATTGAAAGGTCCATGCATCAAGCTGGAAAAAGGTGTCCACACAAACACCCTCAATGAGAACCATAGCTCCTTATACCCTGAAACAACTTGCACCCCTACATCATTAAGTTTTCCTATTGATAGTAGGTTTCCATGCCACACCCGTAACATGCAATACTCCACCGATCCTCTTTACTCTACCATTAGGGAAAAGACTCTATGATGACCAACTATGTTGAGAGGAGATTCATCACTAAGGTATACCATCCCATCATCATATTTCTTATACATTGAAAACAAATTCATATGGGAATTCATATGGAAGAAAGATTCAAAGTCTATTAACCATGCACTCTATCCTACATGGGTTGTCAAAGATACAACAAATGCATCTCCACCATCCATTTGCAAATATTTTTCAAAATCATAGTCATAATCATTCTTTTTCTTCTTGTTATTTCTTTTCTTTTCCTTGAGGTCTCTTTTAAAATGCTGGACCTTGCCACAGTTCCAACATTTTTTCTTGGACTTTCTAGGAGACTTATGTCTCCCACGAGATTTGGATATGACCTTTTCTCTCTTATTTCCTTTCTCCTTTTATCTTCCATGAACAACCAAGGCCTCATTGGTGGATTCAGAATATTTATACCTCACCTCCTTTGAGAGTGAAGCAATGAAAATTTCATCAAGCACCAATGTCTTTCCATTGCTTCCAATGGCCATTATCAGGTCACCCCATTAATTTGGAAAAGAACACCAAATGGTCCTACAATGATCCTCCTCATCCATATCCACTCCAAGTGATATCAACTAGGTCACAATTTTGTATTAAATGCATTTAGGTTCTGAGCTACAGAATCACCATTACCCATTCTTAAGGTGAACAACTTTTTCTATAGAAAAAATAATTATTAACAAGGGATTTAGCCGAATAAAAATTCCCCCAACTTGTTTAGGAGAGTTGTTGTAGTTTTTTCTTTAGAAGTGTTCAATAATAACGAATCAACCAAAGAAAACCTGATAAGGTTTCTCTCCTTTCTCTCCAACACCACCCACACTTCATATTTCATACCAGTGGGTTTGGTTCCAAATATTACAACCCATAGATCTTGATCTATGAGAAGATCCTTTATCTTGAGCTTCCACATCTCAAAGTTAGTGTCATTAAACTTCTCCATTTCTAATCTAGACGTGCTCACCATTTCCCTACAACAAGATTTCATTTTGTTCAATCTCTGATCTATAAATTGTCATGGATATTTCATTAGAACAATTCGTCCCAACATATCTAATAAAATACTAAAATCTTTACTATTAAGGTTATTTTCCTTTAGATCTCCAGAATATTTAGTTATTGATTTTTTGTTTATGCATGAAATAGATAAAATGAGGAAAATAGAGAAGAATAAAATACGATCACACCATCCACAAATAAACACAATATATGATTAGAGAAACCCAATATGAGAAAAAACCCAGCTAGAAGGTGAGGCTGCTCTACTCTCTTTTCTCTGGTATAGAAATGATGCATGTACAAAGAAAGAGACACTCTCCATGGAGTTTCCTTTGACCCGTGGCTTGTATGGTTGCTACATAATATATCCTCCTCTATTATGCTCACACAATACCACTCTCATATTTTCTTCTCAGCTATGGAACAAGATACAATGTAAATGAATGGAACCCCTTCTCCTCCTAGTAGTAGAAGTAGGACTAGGTTTTTTATTTCCTCAACCCTTGATTGTGATAAGGTTTTGGACCTTCTAGAATCCTTTTGAAATAAAAAATGTCTTTAGCCCCATATATATGGGTAGCGGGGGATGACGTGGCATCCTCTCATACCATGGTGGTCAACATGGCAGGTCAACTTGCGAGAGACATAACTTTTGCATACAAGTTCTGATTGACATGATTTTCACGCCGTTGGAAAGGTATCGATGTGTAGAATAGTGTCACAAGTCCTAGATATTAATAGGAAATTTTTTGAGCCCAAAAAATGTCATTTTATGCCTCAAAATGGCTCTAGAAAGCACTGGACCCCAGTTTTCCAAACTGGGGCCTACCACTAAAATGGCCCTGCAAACTGATTTATCCAATTTTTTCCACTCTGAAAGGCTCAAAATAGATGACAAACAATATAATGATCCAATCCAGATCAATTTCCCACTCAAACCAAGATTAGATCCAAAAACCTTGTCCTTAACACCTTGGATCCAAGGTGATCATATTATGATATCGAATGAAAGGAAACAAAGGTGCATAATACACTTTCTACAGTAGCCAAAGAGAGAATAAATGTGTTAAAAATTTTAATCAAATAGTTGCAGATGATAAGTAGAAAACAAATGAAAGAAATAGCAAACCATTACATGAAGAATTCCTAGGAAAGCCCTTTCAAGAAAAAAAAACCACCACACTCTAAAGCACACTCAATGTAATATTTAACAACTAAAAGTTTGCAATACATTATAGAGTCTTTGTGCTCACACACTATTTTCCTCCAACCCTACCACTCAATAATTAGGCATAACAAAAACATAAATCATTTATGGTTTTCCAATTCTACATGTTGTAAACTACCATCAATTAATTGATCAATTGTTGCTACCCTCTTACTCAACATTTATTCCTTGCTATTACTCAACATATATTCTCTCTTACTACATACATTGGGTGGGGGTAATATTAGATAAATGTATTATACATTTATCTAATATTATCCCCACCCCCACCCTCACCCTCATATATGAGGGTGGAGAAAAGGGTAATATTAGATAAATGTATAATACATTTATCTAATATTACCCCCACTTTCTCTAATATTACCCCCACCCTCACCACATTTATCTAATATTACCCCCACCAATACATTTATCTAATATTACCCCCACCCCCACCCTCATATATGAGGGTGGAGAAAAGGGTAATATTAGATAAATGTATAATACATTTATCTAATATTACCCCCACTTTCTCTAATATTACCCCCACCCTCACCCTCACCCCCACGCCACCCTCAATTACACATTTATCTAATATTATGCTCACCCCCACCCTCGTAATACATTTCTCTAATATTACCTCCACCCCCACCCTCACCCTCAATACATTTCTCTAATATTATTTTCACCCCACCCTCATATATATGAAGATGGGGTGAAGGTAATATTAGAGAAATGTATTATACATTTCTCTAATATTACCCCATCCTAAACAATAGTTACCTACTTTATTCCAAAATGTATAACAAGTTACACCATAACTAAATGTTAAATTACTTTAAGTACTAAAGAAAATTGTTTGGCAACTTTGACACTTAATTTCTAAGCCTAAGCTTTACTGCTCTTAAATTGACGTTTGTGTTAATTGTCAACTAATTTTGATTTAGAATGATGAAATCTTTTGCAATCAATCACTAAATCAACTGGAATCTTAGAAAAAAAATCTCAGCAGCTTTCACCTGGTCGCTTTATCCCAAACATTATTACAATCATTGATCATATTTTGGTTGAATTTAATTTTTCATCAATGTTACTTTTCTAGAAAACTATACAAGAGTTTCAGTGTACATATAAAGAAATATTTGATAGTGAAAGAGGTTGTACTTAGTTTAAAGGCATCACAGTTTTTATTTTTCCAACCACAAGTTTTATTTTTGTTTTTATTTTTCCAACCACAAGTTTTAATGGATGGTGTTTTACCTTTTGTTTTTATTTTTCCAGCCAGAAGTTTTAATGGATGGTGTTTTACCATTTGTTTTTATTCTTCCAGCTCTTCATGGTGCAATAATATTGTCTAATTCTAACTATCCAGTAGAGACTTTGTAGTGAAAATTGCTTTTCTAAATCTGCATCAGGTTCAAAATCCTGTTTTTCCAGCCAAATAATGCAGAAATTTCCATGGAGGCTTCCTACACTACGGTGGATCAGAGAAAGTGAGGTACAGTTCGACTGACAAATCTACCCTGAATGCTAGCCTGCGTCAAGCCAAGACGGGAAAACTAATCTGAACAGTCACTAATCAGAGTTTAAATATCTGGTCATTCAATAATTACAGTTCCCACTATTAACTCTCTGAACTAATGGATTATCTTCGGGACAATATCTCCTTTTGATGAATGTTTCAATAGCATAAGGAACTTGAAAGCTCTAAACATAACTATTTAATTGCAGAATAAATAGTTAATGAGAAACTTAAACACTCAGGGAAAGAAAAAAACAAAACACTTTATTGCTGATCGGTTCTTGATCGAGTTTATCTCTGTGATCTATAATATTTGGTCCGAGCGACTTCTTTCTTGTTAATGAGAACACATATCTAATTTGAAATTTGTGTGGCATAAAGTTCCACAGTGTAGGTGGGCTAATCCCATGAAACATTACTCTTCAAAACATCATACAACTGAGGTGGAAATTGCAGAGTACTATTACTTGATGCTGATCTGGGACTAATGTGGTGGTCGTTGGTAATGTTGTTTTTCAAAAATATATCTTCGTGACGATCAGTAGTCGCATCTGGTTGAAAGAATGAGAAATTTTGGTAATTTGTCTTGGGATCGTTAAAAACAGCTGTGATATCTGAACTTGATGGCCTTACAGAAAACTCTGCCATGGGAGACATCTGCAGCATGCAACTTACGAGATCAAGGGTGCCCTTCAGAGATAAAGGATCCAAATGAGAATAGTAGTTGCTGGGTACCTCCAGATTTGGCAGACACATTGGTCTTAAACCACAGAAAGATGGCATTGATTTGCTAGACTCCACTTTGTCTGATCCATCCAAACCCGTAGTGTAGGAAGCCTCCATGGAAATTTCTGCATTCTTTGGCTGGAAATCATGGTTGTAGCCTTGATGATCACTGGATTGGGAATTAGAGAGATTGCTGGAAGTGGACGTCTGATTTCTAGTTTCATTGGACTGTTCCTCGGGATCATGGATGAAGTTAACAGCTCCCATGCAGTTGCCTGAGACCACGTCTGAATTCATGGATGAGTTGATAGATTCCACTCTTCTCTCGGCCAATGGGGGTGCCCATGCATGAGACAGAGCTCTATGTGCAATTGTGTTCTTTTTAAAAATTCTGCAAATAGCCCATGCATCCTGCAAAAAAAACACCACAATAAAATTGTTCAGCATGAAAAGGTTTCTAGATTCATTACTTTTATTGCTACATTAAGGATTTTTTATTGGAGGAAGGAATTTAACTTACATTGGGAGGCAGATTCTTGTCTAGGGAGCTTTTAGAATCTGCTGCAGTTGGAAGACGAAATTCGTGCATCATCCAATCGGTTTTGATTCCTTTGGCTGCTCTCCCTTTGTAGAAAACAAGAGATTTCTTTAGGCCAATGCATTTGGTGCCATCGGATGAGTAAATTGGTCGGTCTGTGCCAGTGGCTTTCCAGAAACCTGCAGATGTCACTCTGTTGGGTCGAGCACTGTTGCGGTACTTCCTGTCCCTCGGGCAATAAAAATACCATTCCTTCTCTCCGATGGAAGCCATTTCTTCTTGTATAAGTGCAAACACAGGCATAGTATATTAGACTCAACCCTAAATTATTCCATAATGCTACTTTTCTTAAATTTCCAGTTGTGTCTAAGATGCTAATATTATGATCCTCATGGTACTCATCATCAGTTCCTATAATCCTCATACCAAGCAGTCTCAAAACTCTATTTTACTCTTGAAAGTAAATCCGAAATGAAATTAGTTCAAGGAATGAATTCAACTGATTGTTGGAAATTTTTTCTCAAGAAATCAAAGATCAAATTAAAAAAAATAGGAAAATGATACAGACTACACGGATTATAAAACTGCAGGACAATCTATTGTGGCTCTCTCTCTCTTTTTTAACAATACAAAACTAGATTCTAAGAAATATCCAGAATTGAACAAATTTCAGAGAAGGATAATTTCAACATACTTGGAAGGTCCCATGGATCATATTTGTAGATATCGAGTTGCTTGATGAGCTCAATGGATAGAGGTCTCTGTTGCACTTTCCTTCGGAGATAGAAACCAACCAGTTCCTCGTCAGTAGGATGAAACCTGAATCCTGGGAGCATCATCTCATCAGCCTGATCTATATCATCCTTCTGCTCCATTTGGACTAAAAAAAATCCTGACCACAAGCGATCTATATATTTGATCACTCTCTCTGTAAAATATGATTGAAATCCCTTAATCTGTATTCTCAGACCTGCACATGACCTGAAAACTTAGATCACTATTTTGGTGCTGATGCATGAAAATCTCCACCCAAGCTATTATGGCACCTTGTACGTTTTATTGTGAACTTTGAGAGAGTTGAAGCGAAGGTTAGGCCGCTGTTTAGGGAGTAGCGTGCTTCAATGCGTGCTTCAATGCACATGTAACGATTACACACCTCCGCAACATGGGGAAATGACCTCAGCTCACTAAAACATAAAATCCCAGTAAAGTTCTGTGAACGTGGGAGACATTCACCGCATGTGGCTATCGAAACATGAGTAGTTTACTTTATCGAGCACAGAGGTCTTTCAGTTGGGTTTGAACAGCGCTACGTATGCAATGAGGGGTGTACAGGTTTTCTAATTGGGTTTGAAAAGCTGTATGCAACGAGGAAAGTAAGGCGGCCACTACAAGATTGGGTAAATTTTTTTTTAGGTATTAACAGATTTTCATTACGATGACGTTTTCTGAATTGTTGAAAAATGTTGTTAAATTTTTTTGCCTAATTTGATAAAATTTAAAATTCCTGACTGCTCTAATTTTCTGGATCGATTAGATACTCAAATTAAAACAATCCAACTACCATCGATACCATCAACAACGTCCCCAACCACCAACCGTTCGGGCAACGTCACTACAAGACGTTTCTCTTAGCTCTGATACCAATTTGTAACGTCCCCAGCCATCAACAAGCCGAACAACGTCACTACATGGCATCTCTCTTAACTCTGATACCAATTTTATACATTTATATGCACCTATCTATCTCAGATTAACAGTTACAACACTTTGTTCATGTCACTTATTCATGCGGAAATAATACTAAACATTCTGTCTGTATATTTATATGCACCTATCTATCTCAGATTAATAGTTACAACACTTTGTTCATGCCACTTATTCATGAGGAAATAATACTAAACATTTTGTCTCTATAAGCATAGACATGACATATTCTAACCATACACAGATTAATGCGAAATTAACATTAAACCTACACATACATCATATATGATTTATCTAGTCATTGTTCATCAACTTATAAAAGATGTACAATTACACCACATACAATCAATAGATATTTGCTACTTATCTTCTATTCAATGACTACCAAGTACGTGCAGACCTTCCACAAACCTCCCAGCCTTAGACCAAGCTGCTCATCACTCTCAGCAGTGGGTCACTCCCGAGTTGGGACTAAACTCCACCCAGGGCAAAGGAATCCTAGACTAGGTTGAGGTTACAAAAAACTGCACAGTGCAAGTGAAAGGATTATCTCCAAGAGCCTACTTACGTCCACTACTCACGGACTCTCATTCTTCACATGCTTGTTCCACCCCGAGAATATGCACCTTCATTGTTCCACAGTCCATCGGCTCCTCCACTTCCCTTTTCCACAATCCATCGGCTGCTCCACTTCCCTTTCAGGGTCTCGGCAACAGGTCGGATCAGGAATTCTCAAAGCTCTGTAGCTGGTGCTGGACTCTCTAGGAGAAAATCACTTCCCAACAAACTCTCTCACCTAGAGAGAGTTGTTGATAACCTGCCTCTTCAACCACGGGCCTAACAACCGGCTTCTCCAACCAACTTCAACTCAATTCCAACAAGTGAGGACAATAGCAAGGCTCAATATAGCTCAGGGGATGGAAGCAACCACAATTCGATAAGACACAACACGACTCTAGCAAGTACAGATACATCGTGTTTCACAGGAAAACACAAGTCAGCGTCACAGGTTACTGGTTTCAGAGGTGCGTGAAAGATGCAGGAGTCGACAAATGGGAAGCGAACCCCCCAATGAACTTAGGATAACTGGGTTTATTTTCCCCACTTTAGTATTTTCATTTTCAAGAATATATTATAATATTCCCTTAGATTAAACCCTCTAACTTAACCCTTCTTTTGGTTGGTCTACAAGCAACCATGTATAAACTTAGCCCCCTATAACACATAAGCCTACCCAACTTATCAACACAAACATCAGTACAAAGACTCATCAACAATTAAAATAACCATATTGATTTATTTTTTCTAGCTCATTGAAATCTCTTTTAAAAAATATAAAGAAATCAATAACTAACAGGTAGCAACTATAAACCCTAAACTAATATCAATAGCTTACAAACCAATCCTTAACAGAAAGACTTTATCTTTTCAACCTTATTACAAGTAGCCGTGCTTCATCCAATATTTCAACCCACTAATGTATTCCAGAACCCAATTTAGTCGCAATATGGGAAAATATGGAACACAAACAGGAAGGACCATTGACGTGGACTTGACTTAAGAGAAGGCCCTGCTTGAATGGCCGCCATAGACGATAAGACTTTCACATCTTACTGGGTCCCGAGGTCGATAGATAGCTGCCCTTACCAATAAACCTTTTTCACATTTTCAGCCGAGAGAGAGACCGCACTGCTCTTTTCCATGTAGCCATTAAATACATTTTGGCTGTATCAGCGACTTTCCTGCCATCCATCCTTCATTCCAATATACCTTCGCGTCAACCATATCGCACTAAGCTCCCCGATTTGATGGCAATTCTTCTTTTTAACCCAATTTGTTAATTATATTTCATAGCCCAATTGATTAAACGCCCTCGATTCGATGCCAATTCTTATTTTTAGCACAATGTTTTAAATGCCTTTTTTGATTCTCGTTCCGCTAACTAAGGGTCAACAATGGATAAATCGACTGGATCAAATGGTAAACGCAGACGAAGCTTCTTACATTTCTGGGGCGGCGACGAAAACTTTCGCTGCAAAACTGTCACGATTCAACCATATTCATGTGCGAGTTGTAATTGAGTTGCGATTTGGAATTGATTTTATAAGTGGAAAAATTAATGGTAAAGAAAATTATATGTTTTTCTTATTATTATTTTTATTATCTTTGATAGGTTTATACTTATTGGTAATGGATATAATTAATGATCTTATTTACTTTTTGACATTTACTTAATTACATTATAAAATTATTATAAAGATATATAATTGTCAAGTTTAAATGATTAAGAAGGATTAATATCTATGCAAGCCACGTATATATCATTAAGAAACACTGCATACTTTTCATGTTGGGTGCACCTATTAGTTTATGGAGTCTGAACAGTCTCCTTTGTTTACTATGCTTTGATTTCTTTTTATACCATCCAGTTAGTTACCAGGTGTCCGTTCAACAGCCTTCCACTAATGCATGCATGGACGTCTTCCAAGCCACAACCAAGCACCCGTCCAATGTTAATTACGTCGAAAGGCGTGCACCTATTGAGAATGGGCACAATTAATGATCTTTTAATCTTAAATTATAATCTGATGGCAAAGCATTGAAGATCCTGGCATATTCTTAGTTGTCCTTCAAAATCAATGCCTCAGATTTGTTGTTCATAACTTCCTTGCACTTATGAAGGCATCCCTTAACATGTTTACTTTTTTACATTTACCTAATCACATTATAAATTTACTGTAAAAATACATAATTGTCACGTTCAAATTATTAAGGAGAATTAAAATATATGCAGGCCACGTTTATATCATTAAAAAACACTCTGCACACGTTTCATTTTGGTGGCACTCATTCATTTTTTATATCTGAAAGGTTGTTTGATGCCACGACTGCACGGACGTTTAATATTCACCTATCACTGAGATCTCACCCATCTTGGTTGTTCGTGTTGCAGAAATCGAAGTTGTTTTGTATTCATTCAACAACCCTCTTGGTTGATTTTTATTAATAAGGCGAGCCCTCTGTATCAATTAGGTTTTCTTTTTAATTTAATTCGAATTTTTTTATTGCGCTAAAGAGTTTTTACTGTGCGGGGAGTGTTATTACTAGCCGATATCTTTCGGCATTTTCCAGCCGTGAGTTGGCTGTGCTAATTCTTATTACAGTGGAAAAACTTATCATAACTTAGTGTGTCAATTAATAATGTGAATAGTCATTATTAGTTGTTTTCCTTCTAGTTATTCATGTGCCAATTGTAATGGAGTTGAGACTTGGAATTGAGTTTATAAGTGGAAAAAATTAATTGTAAAAAAAATTATATGTTTTTTTTATTACTATTCTTATTACAATGGAAAAACTTATCATAATTTAGTGATAATCATTATTGACTGTTTTCCTTTTGGTTATTCAAGAAAAATTAAACCACCTGAAATGAATTGTCTGATTATTCAATGAAAACTAAACCACAGGAAATAACTTATCAGTATAGTAAGGAGACAGACTTCACATATGGATAGTCATTATTGACTGTTTTCCTTGTGGTTATTCAAGAAAAACTAAACCACCTGAAATGACTTGTCTGATTATTCAATGAAAACTAAACCACCAGAAATAACTTATCAATATAGTAAGGAGACAGACTTCACATATTTCCAACAGATGCTTCTGAATCTTGAGCGACCAGCCTATTTCTTTAGGTCAAAGAAAGACTAAGACGCAGTTTTAAATCATATTATAGAACCCTTGATTATTACTGAAAATAATAATATGAATTTTTGTTCAGGATACCATCTAATGCTGACCAGCCAAACGTTGATATCAAATGAAAAAATAGATTAAGCTTTGCAGTTTTAACAGGCTATAAAAGAAAAGTAAATGAGGGTGGAGTCTGGCCCAACTTTACTCGTGTTCCCCGTATCAGAAGTTGTTAGTTACAGCTTCAAGTAGAAGTACTGTGAGCAGCATAAAATTTATGCACAGCGCAACCTTTTTTNTCAACTATTCCTGCCGATAGTCCCAAAAAAATAGAAGGAACACAACTCACAGAGTTGGGCAGCCCTATTGCAACATTGACTCCTTTACAATCAACTTTTGGGACTCCTCATATGGAAGTTATATATGTAAGTGACCTTACTCCAATCTCTAGAGAAGGGATACCTTCCTTTGACTACTTTTTCAGTAAGAAGAGGAAAGTTGTAGTGAAACAATAAATGAATTTGAAAGAAGGCACAATGGTAAAGAAACACAAATTGCTCATAGATGGACATAACCTAGAAGAGGAAGATTTTGCTACAAAGGTAGTAGGCTCTTTAGGAGCTTTCGCAATGACCAATTTGTTTTCAATTGATAAATTGAAAGCAAGGCTTAAGAAAAGGAATCAAATGATAACCCAGTTGCAAAGACAAATAAGGAACACAAAGAAAAATATCAGAGATGAAATAAATAACGGACTGGAACAAGCTAGAGATGTTGACAAACAAGAGATTCAACTACTCAAGTCTAGTTTAGATGAGATGTATAAGAATATGCAAGCCAGTCAAGGGTAGGTCATCCAACAAGAATAATTAGCGAGGTAGTTGCAGGATCGGTTGAATTCTATTCAAAATCAGGTGATAGATTTAAAAAAAATTCAAGCCCAGGCACTGGAGGTGCATATGAAAATAGAAGCATAGCAACAAAGATTGATTTCTAAAGTAGAGGTTATTCAAAACTATTTCCAAGAAGTAAGTCAATCTTTCGATAACATTGTTTTCAAAGAAAAAGAGGCTAAAGCAGCTCAGGCTACTTTTCAAAAGGCAGTTGTACTTTCGAAAAAAGAAGAGGTATCAAAAATTCTGAAGTTGTCTGTCACAGAGCAGATCAGAGGTGATATCATGCTTAAAGTATGGGAGGCCAACATAGCCGAAAGCAAGAAAATGGCCAAGGAAGTCAAGGATGATTGCTAAGAGACGTTCAATTTGCTAGACAAAGGATCATTAGGCATTGTACAATTGTCCTGGGCTACTAGGATAGATCAATATTGTAAGACATCAACTGAAACTCAAAGAGAACTTGAATGAAATTCAGATCTAAATTTCACAATTAAAAGAGATTGATGTTACCTAAATAGACAGGTGGTTGGTGTAGCCAAATTTAAATTTGCAATCTGTTAAGTTTGCTGACAAAGGGATTAAAGACAGATTTCCTAAAATTTAGAGGAAACTTTATATGTTCGAGGCAAAGGATATACCAGAGCCTCCTAGATTTTTAGTGCATTTTCTAGAAAAA
>JZKD02S1641693.1:53246-74916 GCA_000966675.3 Picea glauca
TTTTTTTTTGTAAATAAAGTATTACTATATTAGAAGCTTCCAAAAAAACCAGTGTAACAATGCCAAGTCAAACAGGCCGCAGTTACTGGACTGCCCCATCACGGAGGAAACCAGTCCAGCCGGCCCGTTAAAGTCCAGTCATAAGCAAAATAGAGAGAACATAACTTGTCTGTTGCCTTCCTATTGGACCTAGACATTTAGACACCTAGAATCTAAGCAGAGTAAGCCTAGACACCTGGCTTGCATGTCGACCAAGTGGCTAGAGGATCCGCGGGTCCATGCTCATAGTTTCCAGGGTCGTCTTGCTCCTGAGTGCGCTCAGCTGCAGTGGTACTGTCCTCCTGCATCTCCTCCTCTTTGCGCTGGCCTGGTGTGCTCATTGCAGGATGCAAGGCGCCATCAACCTCGACTCCGGGGTCTTCATCTTCGGCTTCTGCGTCAGAATTGGGAAACATGGCATCGCGCAAGGAAGCCAGAATTTGGAGACAGTCGGCCACCTTAATCTCCGTGACCTCCACTCGAAAGTGCAAGTCTGCAACCTCCTGCCTCAGCTCAAATACCAGGGTGTACAGAGTGGCTAAGTTGTCCCTGAGTTGAGCTTTGTCAAAGGGAGCCGGGCTACCTGTTGCTGGCGGACTGGATGGGCTCTGAGAGGCTTGGCTATGGCCCAAATTGCTGGCGGTGGGTTGGGAAGGTCCAGGGTCGGGGAGGCGCCGATGCGGAGTGACTGATGTACTCGGGATGATGGCCATGGAGCCAAAATGCGGAGGCTGCAGATTAACAGGGGACGAAACTGTTTGAAGGCTGGGCTGTGAATCGTCGGAAGAAGTGTCTGGAGAGAGCGAAGGTCGCCGAGGCTTCCACGGCGCTCCTCGTCTTGGTTTGCCTCGTGGCCGCGGCATGGTGCAGTCGATAGGAGGTGCCGAGGGAGCGGAGGTCAAAGAGTAGCAGAGGGGGAGGAGCTCTTGCTCGCACCAGAGGAGGCAAGCAGGGTGACTGCCGAGCTTCGGCGGAATGAACCCGAATAACATACTCGTCGCCATAATAACCCAACGCATTTGAACGAGCAGCGAAAGGACTCCTGCGTTAATGCCTCTCATATCAGAATTTATGCAATTAAATACCGGGTGGGGTGACTGGCCTTGGCACACGCCTGGCATGCATGTCCATACCACGGCGCCTAGTACACTCAACCTCCATTTGCCACAATGTCCCTGGTGACACCCCATCCGGGGAACTACGCGATCAAAATTGATATAATCTAAAAAAATTATTTTTTCTATTCAAATTAAAAAAAAAAATTGCAACCTGTATAAACTTTATTATTAAAAGTTAAAAGTTATTGATTTATGATTTTTTTTTGTTTGGGATTAGTCACACCAACTCTTAACATGGTTTTGTTTTTCCAGGTTTCAAACCTATGACTTTAACATCAGGAAGTGCCTTAACAACACACTACGGTCAACCATTATCTTACACCTTACTAACAGTTATTGATTTATAATTAATTTGAGAAATTTTTAATAATTTAATCAAAAGAGCATTGAATTTTAATAAAACTTTAAATTTGAATTTGCTTAAAAGTTATTATTATTATCATTAAATATATAGAAAGATGTTAAATACATCATTATAATTATAAAATGTTATTTGTATTTTATGAAAATACAATAATATAATATATATTATATTTTTTTGTCATTTATAAAAATTGGTTATATATATAAAATGAAACTAATATAATTTATAAAATGTTTTTCTCATATATAATGATGATGAAACTAATGTAATTTATAAAATATTATTCTCATACAAATTTTACAATTTTAAAATTAAAATATAACATTTTATAATTGAAATTGATTTATAAAAAATACAATCATATTATTCAGGATATGAAAGTTTATAAAATATTATTTATATTTATAAAAATACAATGAAATACAATAAAATATTATTCTTATACAAATTTTATAACTTTACAACTTTAAAATTAAAGTATAACATTTATAAATTAAAGTATAACATTTATAGTTAAAATTGATTTATAGAAAATACAATCATATTACTTACTACTTACAACATGACAGTTTATAAAATATTATTTATATTTATAAAAATGCAATGAATGATTGATGATTGTAAGATACATCATGATATATATGAAAGTTTTTTCATATGTAAAATCTGGTTCAATAAATGGTAATACAATCAAATCAAATAAATTGTAATATTGGTTCAATAAATGGTAATACAATCTAATAAATTGTAATATTGGTTCAATAAATGGTAATACAATCAAATAAATGGTAATACAATCATATATAATGATTATGAGATTGAGATAAAACTTGGTGACATTAAAGTTGATGTATAAGTTTTATAGATTGAAGTGAAGTTTTATTCTAAGAAAGTAATATAATTTATAAGTTTTATAGATTGAAGTGAAGTTTTATTCTAAGAAAGTAATATAATTATGAGATTAAGAAAAAAAATTGTGACTTTAAAATTGAGGTATAAGTTTTATAGATGTGCAAGCTTTTATGGGTCGAGGTGTATTTTAGAAAGTTTTTTTTTTTTTGGTTCAATATGAAATCAAACTTTAACTTATAATATAAAAATATAAATAATATTTATAAAATTAAGATAGTATAGAAGAAATTATTTGTAAAAAAATAAAAAAAATTAAAAAAATTAAAAAAAAAAAAATTATATGTAAAATCTAATTTTAATGTGAAATCTGACTTTGATAATATACATAATAATTGTGAAATTGAGATAGTATAGAAGAAATTATTTGTATAAAAATTAAAAAAATTAAAAAAAAAAATTATATGTAAAATCTAATTTTAATGTGAAATCTGACTTTGAAGTGTGATATAATAGTATACATAATAATTGTTAAATTGAGATAGTTTAAAAAATATTATTTGCATAAATTTTTTATAACTTTACTTTTAAAATATAAACCTTTATGGATTGATAAATACTACATTTAAATTTGAATGAAAATTTTGTATATATAAAAATTTGTTTGAAAATATAGAGAAATTGAAATAGTTTATCATGCTTTATTAAAATAAAATTATGTGAATTTGGTTTTTGGATGTAAGTCTTCCTTAATTGACATGAGAGGATACTATATAACTCGTATTTAAATGAAATCCATGTTTATGTGAAAATTGGCTTTTACATAATATGAAAATTGACTTTGATACAATTACATAATATGAAAATTGGTTTTGATACAATTGCATACATAACATTGAAGTAATTTACAAAGCATTATCTACACAACTTGGTTTTGTGACTTTGACTTTAAGGTTCAAGATTTTATGTGTTGAAGTGACAACATACAACCATTATCTAATCTGTATGAAAGTTTCTTATGTGTGAATATAGACTTTAAAATGTAAAATAATCACATACATGTATATTCATTATCTTCATATAAGATAATTTAATAATACACCATTTACACAAAAATACACAAAACTTAATAAGTATAGATGTAACCCTTGAAACGTAATAAAATCACATATAAAATAATTATGAGATGAGATAGTTTATAAAACATTTTTCATCCAAAAATTTTGTGAATTTAATTTAAAAACACACAAAAAGATGTAATCCTTGAAACATACTAAAATCACATATTTATAGTTTATAAAACATTTTCCATACAAAAATTTTGTGAATCTAATTTTGAAACATAATAAAATCATACATATATATAATAAAATAATTTATATAATTATAAGATGAAATTGTTTATAAAACATTGTCATGCAAAACTTTTTTGAATCTAATTTTGAGATGCAACCCTTTATGAATTGATTTTGAGGATATTTTATTTTTTAACTATGATTTATATGTTTTGTCACAATCTATCATATATTATAATAATTTATATAATTATAAGATAAGATTGTTTATAAAACATTGTTTAAGTAAAAGTTTTGTGAATTTAATTTTGAAATGCAAACCTTTATGAATTGATTTTGAGGTTATTTTATTTTTAACTATGATTTATATGATCTGTAACAATTTATCATATATTATATAATGGGTAATTATAATGGGTAATGGGTAATCACATTTATGAAAAAACATCAATTTTTTAACTATCCTTATTACTGTATAAAATGATCAATAGTTAGATATCCTCATTACTACATAAAATGATCAATAAATTGCATTATTTATATGATTTATCACAATCTGTCATATATTATATAATGGGTAATCGCGCATAAAATGATCAATAGTTAACTATCCTCATTAGTAAATTGCTTTATTTATATAATCTATCACAATCTATCATATATTATATAATGGGTAATAGCATTTATGGAAAAACATTAAATTTTTAACTATCCTCATTACAGCATAAAATGATCAATAGTTAACCATCCTCATTACTACATAAAATGACCAATAAATTGCATTATTATTCCCTGTCATAGGCGTAGAGGGACTATAGCAATCAATAAATCGTTGACTACATATTACTTTGTCCTTTGACTCAAAATATTTGCACAATACCTATTGTTGGAGCTATAGAAATAAAAGCATATATTTTTAAATAATAAAAAGTAACATATATGTACTAATCTGATTGGATAAGAGATTGGAGGTCTTATTGTCAGCTTCGCTATTCCCAATGTACTATATGGCAACATATCCAAAAAAATTCTCGTAGTCAGTATGTTTTAATCATATATTTTTCCCGTATCTTGCTTGAAGGTTGATTAATGCTAGCATTAGTTCGAATGTTTGTATTAGCATTTTCTGCTACCCAAATATATCTGCAAGTTTTGATATGTAATAAGCATATTGAAAAGTTTTGATATCCAAGCTTTGTAGTGATTGAGAATTCCAAAGTTTATAGCATCTTTGGCGGATGTATATTTCTTGAAATGTATTGACACTTATTTTGATATGCGTAAATAGGACTGACTGCGTAAATTTTCACATGACGCGACGTTCTGCAACACCCCTGGTAGCTTAAATGTTTGCATTTCGCGAGGTGCTTAGACAGCCTGAGAGTCTTAAATGTTTATGTAAATATTGTTCTCAAATTACATTTTTCCTTGAAATTTTCTATACAATTACAATGAATTTGCACTTGATTGTCTACCGCCAGTTCAATACCCATTGTATGTTTCGTCTTTGTTCTATCATTGAAGCTACATACATTGTTTATTGATTCAGTGACTGCTTCTTTTTCACTAGTTTGTCGATTGTTGCCATTGTATGTTTCATCCTTGTAATCGTTGTGGCTACATACATTGTTTACTGGTTCGGTGAGTGGTTCTTGTTCGTTGGTTTCTCGGTTGCTGCTTGTTGTTGTTTCGCTGGTGATTCGAGCTATGCTTCTGCATTTCATTGTTTCAGAGTAAATTTCGATGTCGTGGTTTCATTTTGTATTCCTTGTTTGTTGTTTAGTTTGTAGTTTGCAAGTAAGAATGTTTGATATTTGTAGTCGCATGTTCCTTGTGTGTTTCAGGTTCCTTTTCTGTTTGGTTTGCAATTTTGTAATCGTTGGAGATACATATGTTGTTCACTGGCTCGGTGGTTCTTGTTGGTTCGTTGGTTCCCAGGTTGTTGGTTCTGTTTGTTTGGCTAGGGTTTGCGCTTTGGGGCGTTGGGGGTGCAGTTTGGCCTCTTCGTGTTTTCTTGTTGGTTTGGTCCTTACTGGTTTCTTTTCTTTGATTCGGCCTTGCAGGGTTAGGGTGTAGCAACAATGGTTGGAGCTTTTCTTTTTTATTTTTATTTTTGGATTGTTATTGTTTTGTTTGGGGCGCTTTACGGTGTTCAACCCCTGCACCCACCAGTGGATATGCAGTTGTTTTATTTTCCATGTCTGTTGGAGTCGAGATCTGTTATTCTGTGAGATTTTCCTGGTGCTGCAGTCATGCAATGAAAGAAAATAGTTTCATGCAAAATTGTTCGAGGATTACATGTGAAGTTACAATACCCGTTGTTTTTTTGTTGGAATAAATCATATGTATGCAGGGTACATTTATAAACCATGTATGTTCAGATGTGTGGATATGACATGACATGTCCTTTCTCCTCTACATAGACTGGTGTGCGCAGGATGCAATTTGTGTTGTTCTTGACATATGATATGTGCAACAAAGATTCTGCAAGATTATATTTTCATGTGTGGAAGCATGTGTGGGTAATAAGCCACGGAAAACCGAGAACTTGTATCGTGTGCACAACAGTTTGTGTAGAGGATAAAGAACATGGCTAGAGGGCATATGTGGATAAATTCCCAGGGAAAAGTAGAAATCGTTTAGCTATGGCCATGCAGTTGCGTGATATTTTGTGCCTTGTAATATATTTTGGCCAGGGAAAAAAATTGTACACATTTACAGCCATGGATAGAGAAGCGCAAAGGTTCATGTTTCTGCCTTTGTAGACTGTTCATTGAGTCAGTTTTTCTCTATATACATATTGTTTGTTCTCCGCTGAATACCAGCTTCCATCGATGTTCATTAAATTTTGTGGGTTCCCAAATTGAAACAAACAAAGTAGTTGGAGAAAAGGAAAGAGCATTGACTGCATCGGCTGAAGAGGATATAGAAAGGTGCATGCTCGTATTGTTGTTTCATATTGCGTTGTTTTGTATTTCATGTATGGTCTAGATATGTGTTAAGCTAGTTGTGTGCCTTCCTACATAGTAAGTTTTCTTGGTTGCATACGTTTATTCCTGCATACTAAGCTAGTGCATGTCTGTTTTGTTTGTGTTGCATTGTTGCATTTAAACAAATAGAATGGCTGGATAGGACGAAGGACTCTTTAGCGGGTAAATAGACCTATTTATTTTTGTTTTACATGTCTGTTTCAAACTAACTTGCCTTCATGTCAATTGCATCTTTCGCGTTGTTGCCTTGGAAAAAACAGGTTGCTTGGACAGGGAGATGAATTCTTCTGTGTAGCAGCAGAGGGTTCTATGGTACAATCTTCTAAAAGGTATACCAAGTGTGCCGGAAAATTAAAGATACAAACCGGGTGCGGGCATATAATATAGAATGCATATATTTGCTTAGTCCCGATGTCCATCTACAAATGCTTGCATTAGAAAAAGTTGGACTAGTGAGACGGCCATGAGCAGTTAGTCATCCCAGACATTGGCGGACCGACAAGGCCAAAGGTAAAGATGCATGCGCTCTTCTCTTACTATGTTTACTAGACAAATTTCATGGGTTATATATTCATCTATGGCATGGAGAATATGCTCATGGCATCTCCAGTACATGGTTTGCATCTTGCAAGAAGTATCAACAAGTACGAGCGAGACGTCGAACCTGTTGCATGTTTCGCAGACTAAGAGGTGTCGTTGCGAAACTCTGGCTCCATAGTTCATCAAAAGTATGTGTGTACTTGTAGAACACTACCATTGAATTTAGTTTTTATGTTCAAAAAATGTCTTTAGGTCTAGAGTTATGACATCCAAAGTACTGTCAATAGACGCCTTGAACAGCTGCCAAATTGGATAGGTGTTCGTCGGGGACATAATGGTTGTCTATACCACCTACTTGGACAAGGAAAACAAAACTAAACCCATTATGCGTGTTGATATGACAGACAAGGACGCCATGATGACAGTCACACTGAATGTTCCTCCACAACTTGTCCAGAAACATTCAGAAAAGATATTGTCGCGTAATGGGATATCCATTACAAATTTTAATATATTTCTGAAAACAGTATATGTCCATGGTGATTGCGATCGAATTATTTCGGTCAACGAAACAACCATTGTGGACAAAATTCCTCCTATTTGTTAAGAATATTGCTTCCTCCTGGACTCGACTATTAGGCAACTTCCATAGAGCACTGATATTTACCCAATGGGAACGATTGGGGTTGTTGTCACACTGGCCAGGAAATTTGGGTCGCAACACATTCTCCATATAAAGGATGGAGAGTCGGACAGCGAGAAGGAAATGGCACCGCTTTTCATATTTAGTTTTGTTGTTTGCTTTCACTTATGCATGTATGTTGAATAAGTTACACAAATATTGCATTGTTCCATGTTGCATCTACAATTGTTTGATACGTATTCAGATTTGTTTTCTTCAGTGGAACAACAATTGCATAGAGGGCAGATTACACTTATGTTGTTCAAAAATATAACAAAAAAGAAGGATTCTCTAGAAACGATCTTTCGGACAACCCAGTCAATGTTTGTAACAGAGTTGTGAGCAGATACAGTAAAGGATCTAGAGAAGCTAGCTAGCTCTACAATTGTTGTGCATATACATTTACAAAATCATCCTCTCTTTACTTATAGAAATAGCCTTCAACAAATTTTTGCAGCTGTTAATTTTTTTTTGTTGTTTTAAAGGGGAGGGTGGGATGCAATTGTGTATTATATTGTTCAATGTATTAATTCATTTTCTTGCATTCCCAGGTTGGAGGTCTTTTAGTTGCAGCCAATGTGTACTCGACCCCCTTTGAGCATGTTTGTGAAAAATGCCATTATGCTACCTCTGCCTCTGCTTTGATAATTGATGATACGATTGATTGTCTGCGATCTGGTGAAAAATGTCCATATATTTATGGAAATTTCCTCAGTGGTGTTATTCAAACCATGGGAAACACAACCATGCACTGTACGATCAGGCAACCGTTGTTACAAAATGTGCTTCCTTAGTTGGTAGAGTTGTTGTATGAAACATATCTACAGAAAAAGGCAAGCAGTGTCTACATGTTGCGGCAGCTTCGGATACAAAGCAAATTCACCTTAAATGAGGACAATGCATTTTTGCATATCGGCTGAAAAGGGGAAAAAAAAAATTATATGAAACTTTGAGAGGAAATGAAAATACCTCATGTCTCTCTGTAATATTTGTTCAACATCCAAATGAAAGTTCATTTCAATAAAAAATAAATGTGGCAACGTCTTTTCTTTGTATATCAAATTGTTTGGTGCAAAGTTCGATGAGTTCTGCTCTATGGAACCTTCTGGGAACTTTCTTGTGGACTATTTAAAGTATGGTTGGTTCTTGGTTATCTACTTTGTCTATCAATTTGTATACCCTAGAACTCCAACTGTTCTTTGGAGGACACCGAACAGTATAATTGTTTTTTTTAGCCAGTTGGGACGCAGATCCACCTGGTAATTTCTATGGCGTTGTGACGCAACTGTACTGTCACTTGATTTAGCAGATTTCCTTGATCGATGAACTTGGTCAAACTATTGTTCTGAAATAATTTGAAATCAATGAATATACAGTGTCCGAACTGCGACTGTCCTCACATACAAACAAGAGGCTCTTAAAATACAAATTGGTCATTGTTTTCGCATTTTTTCTTATTCGATGAAGTTAGTCGGATTAATATCCTGGAATAATTTGAAATCAACGAATATTTAGTGTGCGGAATGAAATTGTGCTATCATATGAACAAGATGCCCTTAAAATTCAAATTGGTCCTTGTTATGCTTGCAGTTATAGAATTAAAAAAATATATTTTTTCTTTCCTTGATTCTTTTAAGAATAAGCGATTTAACATCCTTTAATAATTTAATGTGCCAGCTCTCAAGTCCATCTGTCAATCTGTATATGGTCGATCTATGAACGCTATTCGGAGGACAAGGAACAATGAAACTACAATGTTGCCCCAGGCAACCCACAGGTTCCTTTATCAATTTGTATATCGCGGAGTTGTGGGTAGCTTTTGTAAAGTGTGGAGCAATAAAGTTCCAATTTTCATCCCATGAGTCCGAACAAAAGAGGCCCATTTTTCATCCCACCAGCCCCACAGCCCCCGATCAAAAAAAATTGTTAAATATGAAATACATACAGAATTGTTACGAGACAATAAAAGTGCAGTGTTCAGCAAGCCAGACCGAGTCCTCTTGTCAATTTCTATATGGAGGAACTTTGGATGCTATTTGCAGCAGAGGAAACAATGAAGACTCTATTTTTGGCCTGCCCGGTCGCGAACCCACCATCCAAAAACTGCCTAAAAGTGAAATGTTCAGGAAACCAGCCTTATTCCTCCTGGAAATTTGTATATCGCAAAATCCTGGGTGGTATATGTAGGAGAGGGAACAATAGAGACTCTATTTTCAACCCGCCAGGCCGCCAACCCGCGATCCAAAAACTGCCCAAGTATGGAATGAGGAATCTGCATATGCTATATAAAATCTCATTCCATAGTTAATATAGAGACTATGTCCACAAGTCTGCTTGTCAATTTGTATATCGTGGAAGTGAAGATTCTATTTGTAGAACAAGGAACAATAGATACTTAATTTTAAGCCCGCCAAGTCATGAATCCGTGATCCAAAAAGTTCTCATGTATGGAATGAGGGATCTGCATATGTTCTAGAACAATGTGTTTGTACAGTGGGGAACAATAGAGGCCCAATTTCCAACCCGCCAAACCCAGAGCCCCCGATAGAAAAAAATCGATAATTATGAAATTGATACGGAATCGCTATGGGGCAATAAAAGTCCAATGTTCAACGAAGCAACCTGAGTCCACTTGTGAGTATGCAATGAGGGTTCCACGTACTTAATTTTCAGCCCGCATGGCCGCGAACCCACCATCCAAAAAATGCCCATCTCTGGAATGAGGGATCCGCATATGTTCTAGAATAATACAAATGCATTGTTCATCCAAGCAGCCCGTAGCTCCTCCTGTCAATTTATATGTCGCGGAAATCTGGGTGTTATTTGTAGGAGACGGAACAATAGACACTATTTTCGGTCAACCAGGCCGCGAACCCACAATCCAAAAACTGCCTAAGTATGGAATGAGGAATCCACATATGTTGTATAAAATCTCATTCCATACTTTATATAGAGGCTATGTCCACAAGTCAGCGTGTAAATTTGTATATCGTGGAAGTGTAGGTGCTATTTGTAGAACACGAAACAATAGATACTTAATTTTCAGCCCGCTAGGCCGCCAACCCGCAATCCAAAAAGTGCCCAAGTATGGAATGAGGACTCCACATATGTTCTACAACAATACAAATGCAAAGTTCAGCCAAGCAACCCGTAGGTCCGCATATGTTGTAGAACAATGTATTTGTACAGCGCGGAACAATAGAGGCCCAATTACCAGTCCTCTAGCCCAAGAGCCCTTGATAAAAAAAAATCGCTAACTATGAAATTGATACGGGATCGCAACGAAACAATAAAAGTACAATGTTCAGTGAAGCAGCCCGAGTCCACCTGTCAATTAGTATGCAATTACTGATTCGCATATGATGTATAAAATCTCATTCCATACTTTATATACAGACTTTGTCCCCAAGTCTACGTGTCAATCTATATATTGCAGAAGTGTGGGTGTTATTTGTAGGATACAAAACAGTAGATACTTAATTTTCAGCCCGCCAGGTCGCGAACCCGCGATCCAAAAAGTGCCCAAGTATGGAATGAGGGATCCGCATATCTTCTAGAACAATACAAATGCAATGTTCAGCCAAGCAGTCTGTAGCAACTTGTGTCAATTTATATGCCGCAGATAGCTCCAGAGCCCCCGATCAAAAACAATCGCTAACTATGAAATTGATACGGGATCGCAACGGGACAATAAAAGTCCAATGTTCAACGAAGAAGCCCAAGTCCACCTATCAATTTGTATATCGTTGAAGTTTGGATGCTATTTGTAGGCGACAAAACAATAGACTGTTTTCGATGCGCCATGCGCCAACGCGTGCTCCAAAAACTGCCTAAGTATGCAATTAGTGATCCACATATGTTGTGTAAAATCTCATTCCATATTTTATATATAGATTATGTCCACAGGTCCGCGTGTCAATTTGTATATCGTGGAAGTGTGGGTGCTATTTGTAGGATACGGAATAGTAGATACTTAATTTTCAGCCCGCCCGCCTACCCGCGAACCTGTGATCCAAAAAAGTGCCCAATTATGGAATGAGGGATGCGCATATGTTATAGAACAAAACAAATGCAATTTTCATCCAAGCAGCCCGTGGCGACTCGTGTCAATTTGTATGTCACGGAAATCTCAGTGCTATTTGTAGGACAGGGAACAATAGAGACTCTTTTTTCGACCCGCCATATTGCAAACCCGCAATCAAAAAACTACCTAAATATGGAAACAGGGATCCGTATATGCTCTATAAAATCTTGTGTTGATACTTTATATAGAGACTCATCTCCGCAACTGTCGCTGTCAATTTGTATATCGCAGAAATTTGGGTGTTATTTGTAGGAGACGGAACAATAGAGACTCTATTTTTGTCCTTCCAGGCCGTGAATCCAGGATCCAAAAACTGCGTAAGTATGGAATGAGGAATCTGCATATGTTGTATAAAATTTCATTCCATACTTTATATAGAGACTATGTCCATAAGCCCGCTTGTAAATTTGTATATCACAGAAGTGTAGGTGATATTTGTAGGACACGGAACAATAGATACTTAATTTTCAACCTGCCAAGCCACAAACCCGCGATCCAAAAAGTGCCCAAGTATGGAATGAGGAATCCGCATATGTTCTAGAACAATACAAATACAATGTTCAGCCAAGCAACACGTAGGTCCTCCTGTCAATTTGTATATCGCGAAAATGTGGTTGCTATTTGTAGTACAGGGAACGAAGAATCTGCATATGTTCTAGAACAGTACAAATGCAATGTTCAGCCAAGCAACCCGTAGGTCATGCTGTCAATTTGTATATCGCGGAAATATGTGTGCTATTTGTAGGAAAGAGAACAATATTCAGTATTTTTTCAGCCCACCAGGCCATGAACCCGCGATAAAAAAAGTGCCTAAGTATGGAATAAGCGATCTGCATATGCTGTATAAAATCTCATGTCTATACTTTATATAGAAACTCATCTCCGCAACTCTCACTGTCAATTTTTATATCGCGGAACTGTGGGTGCTATTTGTAGGGCATGGAACAATAGATACTCAATTTTCATCCCGCCAGGCCGCGAACGCGCGAAACAAAAAGTGCCCAAGTATGGAATCATGGATTCAGATATGTTCTATACAATCTGATATCCATAATTTATAAAAGTGCATGTTTAACCAACCAACCCGCAATGTTGAACCAACCAACCTGCAACTCCTCCTATCATTTTGTATCTCACAGAACTATAGGTGTTATTTGTAGGACACAGAATAATAAAGGCTCAATTTTCAGCCCGACAGGCCGAGAACCCGTCTGCCAGGCAGAGAACCATCGAGCCTTCACGTCTCCTCGATATATATTCTTCCGTTTTTCTTTTGTAACCCGCCTGACTGCTTTCCATATGCAATAATTAAGCTTTAATGCTAGTAGCCATCCTGCAGCAACCGTTACAGTTGTCATTAATGTCCGGAATTTCGGAAAAGATTTTCCATTAGTACGAATTAAACTAAGATTTGTGCACAAGCATGTTATCCTTTCCAAGTATTCATTTCAAAGGTGACACAATCTTTTTTTTTTTGTCCACCATGGGTTGGTGCTTTTAAGAAATTTCTGATTCTTAATGTCTTTTCACCGTTACCGCCACCTTCACACTTTTTTCTAATTGTGCAATTAGTGAGTTGTGATGGTCACAACTCATTCCACAGGAACCCTGGAAATTGTCATTGATTAGCGAAAGGCTCGAGGAGATATTCCATTGATACGCATTAAACCAGACTTTGCAGAGGCTTATATTATCCCTCCCCGGTTTTCATCTGAAACATTGTCTCGAGCAAACGGAAATTCTTAATAACTTGTGCTGGCAGTTCTCTCCACACACAGTCAACACATTGGGGCATAATGGCCACAGGTTCCACTATTCCAGGACATATTCTTACTATTCATCTCTCTTCGGTGACGAGAAAAAAAACGAGATCGTCCCTTGGTACACCGAGAGATATATTTCAAGCCAAAAAAATCGATGCCAACCTTGGCTTCTCAGAGAACCTACCCACTTGCAGTCATGCATGTTGCAGAACTTTATGCCATGAATTCCAAGCCAGAAGAAGATGATCTGATGGACGATGATACAGAAATGGATGATGACAATGCAAAAAATATTCCCACTCCTAGGCCCAAATTGAAATGAACCATAATGAACAGACCTTCCCGGCTCGATGATCGCAGTCATGACAACACCAAAAGGAGTTTCAGAAGAAAAAAAAATGGACAGTGAATGCAACAACCACTTTACACTGCCAAAGTAGGAATTCCAGAGTTCCAAATTAGTCCGTTCTGGGTGGAAGAGTTTGACTATAAAGCAATCATATGTTGATGCTTCCAGAGATATATTTCAAACCAAAAAAATATTGTTTGACATTTTCGGGTATCAGGTGCAAAACTTTCACTGTTGCAACGCATTTTCCTACTAGTCATCTCCTTCTACCCAGAATGGACTAATTTGATCATCTATAATTGCACGTGCAAGCTGTGCTACTAAATTTCGTTCAACTATGAAGAGTCGGTTTCAACTAAGGGCTATTCCACTTGCCCTACAACCATTTTTGTCTTCTTCCTCAGGCAAAGCTTCTAAAAAATATCAATTTCAACAGAGGATGATTAATTGAGGAGAAAACTCCAAGGATCCTGCATACTTCGGAACCCGTGCCTATGTTTTTCGTAGATACCTTCAATGTTTACAACCGAAGAACTGGATCCAATTTCTAAGCATAGATGTACAGTACTCAGTACTTTTCTTATTTTTTTAAATGGATTTTCTATTACGAAATTTTGGCCTTGGACTCTTCATCTCTGCCACTTTTCTAGGTTTCACTCATGTTCTAATTGGCATACTTCGGTGCTCTCATACTTCTTCGATCTTCTGTTTACTAATACCAATGTAAAATGTTCCAGCACAATCATTCTTCTTATTTCTAGAGATGCAATTATTAAGTTTTAATGCTAATTAGTACAAAACAAAGTTCACTACTTCAGTTGGTATGTTACAGTGATGGAATAATGTATCAAGAACATAACTACACACGCACGTTGCAATAAAATGTAATCTTCAACAATGCATTTCCTAATAACTAGTGGATCATGATTTTGCAACAATGGGGCTTCTTTGAAACCAATTCGCACTTACGAAAAATGTCTTCCTCCTTTCTATTTTCTCAATTCACACATTTCCAACCACCACTTCCCCTTTCTTTAAATTGACCCTCTATTGTTCCCTGTCCCACAACTGCCACCCAGAGTTCCGCCATATAGAAATTGACAGGAGGACTTCGTTGGTTGCATCAACATCGCACCTCTACTTTTCTAGGACCTCCAAACAGCATTCGTAGCTCTGCTATATACAAATTGACAGATATACAAATTTGCAACCGTTCTTAGATCGTGCCATTTTCCGTATTACATACGACCTATCATGCCCTTTTCATGATCTCTTTCGTTTTACACATTTTTCACTCAAAAATTCCGAAACATGAAATTTTACTCTTTTCCGTATTATGGTCCACCTATCATGCCCTTTTTTGTGATGCACATTTTTTGCACTGAAAAATTTTGAGAAATACAATTTAACCACCGCTTCCTCACATATTTACTGGAACTATTGTCAACATGTTTTGAAGCCCATCTGTCTGTTTTCCATACTTCGCCATTTGTTCAAATTTCTTTAGGGAATCATCCCTTTGTCGAGTTGAAGAAATATTAAGTTCAGAGTCATTGTTTCCTGTGCTGGCGTCCTTTTGGAATTAGCAGTTGACAATTATATATAAGATCTTATTACTACGCATGCAATTAGCAATTTCCCTATTCCATACTTAGCCATTTTGCCGAAATTCCGCAAATATACAAACCGGTCGCTAAACTCCCCCTTCATGATCTCTTCCTGACTATCCCCGTAACCCTTTTTTGAATCACGTCCAACTGCTTTTCAGAACTTTCCATTCTTTCCTTGCTCTTCGTCATCTCTGTCACCTTCGCACTTCTCTACAATAAAAGAAAATATAAAGTTTTTTATATATATAGACATATCTTGTTTCTAAATATGGAATTAATGGCATTTAATTCTAACAGGCCATCATGCAAAAACCGTATATAATGTCATTGATGGGAGAAAGGGCCGAGGAAATCTCGTATTCATGCACATTAAACCAAAATTTGTGGGGAGATTATATTGTCCCTTCCGAGTGTTCATTTCAAAATCATGAAATCCCTTTCACACCGCCTGGCCTTCGCACGTTCAAGAAACCTCCATTCCTTAATTTCTCTTCGTCGTACCCACCACCTTCACATTTCTAAATATGCAATAAACAAACTTTAATCCTAACAGTTCATCATGCACCACCAATATCGATTGTCATTAATCAGCGAAAGGCTCGAGGAGCTTTCCCATTCATAAGCATTTAACCAAGATTTAGCAAAAAGTTACATTATTCGTTGTGACTATTCATTTAAACCATCATTTGCAGCAAAACAACCTTCTCATAAACCTATGGCATCAGTTCTGTGCAGATATAGTGAACATCTTCAACCGTCATGACCAGAACTTCCACTGGTCCAGGGCATTTTCTTATTACTCAACCTCTGCCGCAAAGAACCAAGTAATTTGGACCTCCGGGATTGCTCATGCAGGTTGTGTCCCTGAGGTTTTTGACTGTAAGGACCTGGTCTCTTGGTGCGCCAATAAATTTACTGTAGAGAAAAGAATTATTCCATTGCATGACCACTCTTATGTTTCTTTGTCACCTCAGCTCTTCCAACAGATGCTGAAATTGTCCGAGCCAACATTCACGTTCAAAGGAGAAGATTGCAAACAGTTCCTAGCAAATCATAATAACGGATTGGACCTCTTGCCCATTTTTTTGGAAAACTCATATCTAGTTCCTGAAGATATTACAAGCATGCAGGTTAGTTCATTTAAAAATCTTTTTTGTGAAATTGCCTAGCTGTTTACAAGAATAACGGGACAAGAATCCACAACTATTGTTTCCCATATGGCTCTTTACATTTTGTATTTCATAGTCAACGAACAAGCCATTTTTTATTAGGGAAGGATAATTTCTTATGAAATCTCTTCCCAATTGTCAAGCTACAAAAGGGGAAAGAAATTTTATATGTCATCCTATTTAGTTTTTGCAATAGCACATTCCTGTCGATTTCCGCAATTGTCTCTATCTAAGAATGTCAACTGCGATTCCACCCAGTAATGTTCTAGTACCATGCCTTTTGGAAGCACAAGGCTTCCCACTGTTTTTATGAGGTTTTTAATGGCTTCCTATCTGTTTTCAAACTTTTCTTGTTAGGAGAAAATGCTCCCCGCTTATCTAAACAGGCAACTAATTTTTTGGACAAAAAGGGAACAGTCCAACATTTGAATAATTACACTGTCATAAGAATTTTTGGCTCCACAGAACAACCTTCTCTCCTTCCATGTCACATTACGAACAGAATTTTTATTGCAGAAGTAGCACGTCAATACAGCTACTAATTCCATCTGTTCTAAAGGAAGAAAAAAAAACAGTTCATTCCTATGCCTTGGAAAATAGAGGAGTTCATGTTGAAAAACGTCAACAAAATTGACTATTTCGCAACACATTTTAGTATCTCCAACCTCAGATATGTTGAACACATAAAAGGATTCAACCCCTATGATATTTTTAGACAACATTTACATTCACTTGGCCTCGGCGATTTTTTTGTAAATAAAAACCTGCCCAAAAATAGAGACAATCATGGGTCTAACTCTAATGTCGGCGACGTAGAGACAGTGCAAAGCTACACCAAATTGTACACGCAACAGGGGAAAGACCCCAGTGACAAGAATGTTCAATTCATAAATACCATTCCAAAAATTACGACATCCTGGAGCATCGCTCGAATGGCCCATCACAGCAACAAAGAAACCCATAATTCTTCAAACGGAGGAGGATATAACGACCCTCCTCACTCTAAAATTGATAGTTCTCACAAGCTTCCAGTGGAGAAGAAGAGAAAAAAAATGTGGGGTAGGGAGAAGACCCAGAAATTTAGACTGAGAACATGGAAATCGACACTGATTTGGATGTCATGTTCCCCTTCTTTGATCAGCCCGAGGACGCCATCCACCATAGCCATCCAATGGACATATCCATTACCCAAAATTTTGACGAAGATGAATCTTTCGTGTTCCAGAGCATTGTTTTTTATAACCGGAACAAAAAATTGATATTTCAGAAAAAAAAAAAAAAAATGTTAAAAATACCCAAGGCAAATCTTGTTCAGAGGTTGACGTTGCCAACATGCGGCCGTCCCAAATCTGTCAACTTCACACCGTGATCGAAGAAGCACTTCATGACTCCATTGAACGCATGGAGACCCACAATGCCAGACTGAAGGACCGAGTCAAGGAATTGGAAGACGCTTTCTTTCCTATGCCATTGCTTGTCAATCCTTTGGCAATAGCCATGCCTAGCACCCCTGCACCCAATGTAAAAGCACCCTCCACCCTGCTCGCATCCTATAAAGGATATGTGGAAAACAATATCACAAAAAGAATGGAACTGGTTACCGATGCCTGGAAAAGATCACAAACCATCGCTTCCCTTGGAACCAAGGCACATAGCTTGCTCGAGCTTTTGCAAACCGAATTAAAAGATGAAGAAATTTTTTTCTTAAAAACGGTCATCCCTTTTGGCAAGATTGTCAACAATATGACAGAAACAAAAAGAAGAGAAGAAGATCTTCCATCCAAAAACCGGATCGGCCAATTGAATGCATGTTGGAAAGAAAAATTAAACAACTTGTGTCTCATTGTTCAGTCATGTGAACAAGTCATATCGAAGAAAGATAAATTATTCACAAAGCTGTCAAATATAGACTTAGCCAGGAAAACAAACGACTTCCAAGATCCCCTCTTAATTGCAAACTCATTGCCCTTAACCAGAGAAGAGTTTGATAAACAGGTTGCTATGTTGAAGACCTTCTCTCTGGAAAAGTTTTACAGCATCCTTCAATTTCATCAATCTCACGTCCATAATTGGCTAGTCAAATATGCAGTACAGAATGAGGAAATTCAATAGGCTCTCTCTAATCTTTCTATCGACTTCCAAGAATTAGAAAATGATCTTTTCAACATCAAGATCCGGAATGAGATCAACGTCGCCCCAATGAGAGTGTACATTGAAGAATGGGTTGAAAGGCAATTGAAACAGACCGCCAACGAAAGACAACAGGCAGTTGTCAGCATTCCAGCAGTCGTGGAGAACATCCTTGAAACCGCAGTCGTCGCCGACATCAATGAAAGGGAACCCGCAAGAAAATAGCCAAAGCGTTCATATGTACCCTCACTGTAAGTTTACTCATCCCATCTTTCTTTGTTTCTCAACCCAGTTATTCCGCTTTCTTAAATAAACATGTACAAGAAAACACTTATGCCTTTCCATTTTATTTTCTTTTGCAACTATTGCACTCTATCTTCTTTCCACAATCTTGTTTCTTGTAGATTTTTCTCTAATGGTTCGTGGGAGCCCCAATTCCAGTCTACATGACAAACGCATTGAAATTCCGGTTTATGTGTAACACACTTTGTTTTTTTTGTATATTTCAAAATTTGCAGTTGTATGTAACAAACTTTTATTTTCTGACAGATTTCAAATAAAAATGCATCTAAATTTTTATATCCTAAAGACTATACTCTTATCTTTCAGCACTCAGCACTCTGTATAACAAATGCATTTATTTTTTAATATGTTAGACTTTTATTCTTATCCTTCAGCAATTCGTATGGCAAATGTTTACAAATTTTATATTTCTTATCTCCTATTAATTTTATGTCATCATATATTTTTAATGTCATCATATATTTTTATCGTCCACATTGAAAATGCATTTAAATTTTCAAATTTAATCTTCCATTGTCAACATTTTTTTTACTTTTTTATATACTTTCAAAAAAAAAATGTTTGCTATATACTATCCAAAATTAGATGGTGCTCAGCCTGCCAACCGTCATTTACTTTTGCCCCATCTTCCAAAATATGCACCTTGCACACAACATTTCTCTTATATACATTTTGCACCAAACACTTCGTTTCATTTACACTTAGACCCCATTTTTCAAAATTTGCTTTCTAACCTTCTTGACAGGGACTCAGCTACCACACAACCTTATTTTGAAATGCAAACTTTTATGAATCTGTCACAATCTAATCTATTGTATAATATAATAGGTAATCAAATTTATGGAAAAACATCAGTTTTTTTAACTATCCTCATTACTACATAAAATGATTAGTAAACTGAATTCATTTTTTTAATTTATTAAAAAAAAAAACATAAACCATAATTTGAGTATACATATACTCAATTTACTGCGACATATCCCTATGTTTACACTTTATAAAATTCGTCTAAACTTCTATTGTGTTCACATGGGGATGCCAAATTTCTGGCTGCTTATATGCTAGGGTTTGAAATTTGTTGCGTTATCACACATGGGGTGACGCAATCCAACACAAGGTTGTCAACTAATAACCAACACCTTGACCAGCAGCAGGAGCCCTCCTATCGGAACATGGCAATTGGCAAGGGCAACTGGGATGTGGTGTTCCGAGTTGTACAGTGCTCAAGCTTTTGCTGTGTGTAAATCTATAGCCGCCATTGGAGAAGCTGTCCAACCACATGCGTCCCACTCGCGAGTCACGTGCGGTTCCTCTCACGTGAACGCAGAGATCTATGTATACTACGCAGCTTAGAAATGCAATACAGTAAGAGTACAAAACTTTCGACACGCCTACGCCCACGGCTACCATGTCTGCGCTGTGGAGACCATGAGTGGGTGCAGATAATAGTGGTTGACTATCAGAATCAGATTTAGGGTTTTTTTATAGCATTTTGATAGAAGTCAGGGCATCGTAATTTTAATAAAAAAATTAGATATGGGAGGAGTTTTATGATTCTTAATGATTCAAAATATCTGTATGGTAAAACCATACAATGTTTTTTAAAATTGTAAGTGGTTTTAAATGGATCAAAATGATCATAAATCTCGTCAGGATCTCAAATCAATCAGCCGGAATCCAATACTGAAAAATGACTCGTCCCTGAGTAAATGGGTCAAACCTAAAGGCTCTGTATTCTATTCGATTCGATTCTCATCCGATCTGAATTTGCGGGCTGCCCTCGGGCCGTGCAGCTTGCAACTTTTCACATTCCCATTAATATTTTATGCCCCTGAACCTTACATTTCCAATGTCAGATGACGTAAATACTTCGAATGCCGAAGTCGAGGCGTAGACTTCTGAGAAGAAAAATATTAGAGTGTCATAGAAAAATGAAGGATGTGCTCGTAATTCAAACACCAAGCGACCAGAGGTGGAAGAAAGGGAGGAGGAGGTGGGACTGGGGAGTGGGATCTTGATATGTTCAACTCAAAGGACTGGGGATTTCCAATGCTTTGTTGACGTCGATACCTACATTTCCCTAAGTTCTCTCCTTCCCATTTTGTCAACGTAGCTTCACACCGAGAAAAGACTAAAATCTATATTATATACCACACTAACAGTCAGAAATGGCGAGAAATCTTCGAGATGCTTCATATGTCAATACCAACAAAGACCAGAGATTCCTCTCATTATGTCTGTGCTGAGTCGTCAGAGGCCCACGCACATCTCATTGCGTTTTCATAATTTCAATATGCCATAAGTCGCTCCGATGAATGTGGTATAAAGTGGTAGCATTAGCCAATAAGCATTTACAAGTTCAAAACCATTAGAAACACCCTTGTT
>JZKD02S1641693.1:76628-99779 GCA_000966675.3 Picea glauca
ATGCACTCATTCAATGCAGAGACTGGCCCCTGTTTCCGCATTGCTAGCATACATTTTGGGGTACTTTTTTGCATTGTTCTCGAAATTGAATTTTTTTTACATTTATCATTTTGTCTTGGTCCAAGAAGTACTCATATAGGGTTCTTTCATGCTTTTAGGGTATTGGTATTGTTTTGTAATGCATTCTTAAAGAGATGATGTAGGTAGAGAAAAGCCCACGTAATATTCTTAGTACCTTTTGCTTTTAGGATTTATTTGTGTTTCTTTGCATATTTCTATTTTGCTACACTAAGGATAGAACCATAGCTTGCTTGAATAGCTCTTAGACTTGTTTCATTTACAAAAAAAATGGACAAAAAAAAGCCTACCTTGTTGCATTAGTAATTGTCCTAGGGTTTTGGGTTTTTGTTTGGAGTTTTGGTCCTTTCTTTTTTCAACTTTCAGCTTATAATAGGTCTTTTATTTCATAATGAAAAGTCTTTCAAGTTAGAGAAAATAATCTCCCTTTCTTCTATGTAATTATCTTGTTTATTTCGCTTTAAAATTAAAATCATGAATGTGAGTGTCTATTTTCCTTGTTTTTTGAGAAAATAAATTATATTTTCACAAGTTTTTCAACTTCCAGTAAACAAAAGTATTAATTTATTTAGAATTTCACTTTACAGTAAAAACAAAACTTGTCAAGAAATTTGTTATCTTTCTATTGATTATTTTTCAATTTTTTATTATTGATAGTTGATATGTCAATTTAGCAATTGTTTGACATTGTGTTTCTTAAAAATGAAGGGAATGATAATGAGTCATGTTTTTTGGGCGTGAACATACTTATTATTAAACTTTTGTTTATGAAAAATGAAATATGTTACAACAATCTAAACAAACTCTATTAATGTATGACTACAATTTTGAATTTAATGGATGAATATTATAGTTACTGCAATTTTTTGAATTTGACCAATCTGAAAAAGTTGCATATTTTAAACATGTTTAATATGACACCTTGCATTTGGCTTAAATTTTATTTAAAAGTAAAATATAAAAATACCATTTTGAAGAGGACAATGAAAGGTTTTGTAATATAAATTTTTCATAATTTTACACTATGTATTATTGTAGATATTGATTTTTTATCTCACTGAATCATAATGTCATCTAAAAATAATATGCATACATTTTTTTAGAAAATTAATTAAAATTACTAAAAAACAATTAAATTGAATGCAAATTGTATCAAATGAAAGAATATTCAATTCTAATAATGTTGGTATTAGTTCTAAAACTAGACTCATAGTATTTTAAGGAGTTTGTTCCTTCCAAAAATGGAGTAAGTTGGAGAGAAATCACATTTTTTTGAACACTGCCATAGTTGCATGTGTTCGGTCGAAAGTTAGTTTTTTTCAATCAAAAGTTAGATTTAACAGAATGACTAACGTTCGACTAAAAAATTATTTTCGGATGAAAATTTGAAAATAAAAACATCCATCATTCGGGAAAAAAATTATCGAGGGCGTTGTTAGATTTAACTTTCGACCGAAAAACTATTTCAGCCAAAAGTGTGTCATTTTTTTTACTGAAAAGGTTAAAGAGTTCGGATGAAAATTTGTCATTAACAATTTTCCGCGACCCAATTCTCATGAAAGTGTTACCCACATTCATGAAGAGCTTATATTTGCTTATCTGAATTGTTTCATGCTTATTTCTCCTTTCAAAGTTCATTAAGTTAATGAAACAAAATATTACTTGAGTACATGTCTTAGTTTTTAGTTTTCATTTCAATTTCATATCTCATTTATTGCCAGTACTTCTATTTAAAAGCATTTTTCTTTTGAATTTGATCACAATACTTGTGCACCCACTTCACACCTTAATCATATGCTTGGTTCATGACCCCAAGCTTAGTCTAAAGTAAATAATTCAACTTAACACACTAAATCACCCCTTGGGGACAAAAGAATATTTTAGCTAAGTTAAATTTGTTGGGATAGGCATCCAAATAATTAGTCACAATCATTTCACATATGAAACATAGTGGTTGACTTTTAGGGAACTTGAAATCATTTCTATTGGATACAATCAAGACCTATTTAGCAATAGGTGTGCTCTTCGGAGTGGATAATGTCAAGGTTGGGACTGAAGGTTTGAGATTCCTATTTCTTTCAATATTGAATATCCCTTGACAGTTTGATTTTAGCTTGAAGACAAGGTAACCTATTGCACATATTCATGAAGAGGTTGTTGGGGAATAGGGTGGAACACAACATGAAATAGAAAAGACAATACTACAGATAATTGAAGAGGCAACAAAGAATTCGAAGACAAAAGGTGGTGTCTAAAGACATTGTTACAACACTTAAGCAAAGCGCACTATGATCAAAACATCACAGTGCATATTGTACACCTTGATCCACATGATCTGTCTATTCTATTTCTTGTTGATAATGACCCAAGGGGTCTGTCCTCGAGATCTAACCAACTTATATAGAATCAGGAAGATTTTGTCCACATGTAATTGTCGGTTGTTAGAGTTGACTTCACCAAATCCTCGTTTTTGAGTCAGCTCAACAAGATGCTTGACCCAACTGACTATCCATCCAAATTGTAATTGATTGTTGGGTTGGTCGATCCATCGCCCGACTATATTCCACTATTGGTCGACTATCCGACCGACGAGAATGTCAACTACTCAACAAACTAATGTAGATATTAGTTCAGCCGCTCGACCAACTATATCCATATGTAGGTCAACCACTCAACTGACTGAATCCGAGAGATGTGTGTTGAACCATCAATGTTTGGTGTTCCAACACCCCCCCATCAATACACATCTTTGGAGATTCAGGAGGTGAAATTATGTCATCAGGACACCCCCCCCCCCCATAATTACAGCTTCTCGAAGCCCAAACATCATACGGAGCTTGATAAATCTTGATTCAACTAAAGATTTGGTGAATATATCAACAACTTGGTCACTTGTTCTGCAATATTCAAGAGAGACAACGTTCTCATGAACCAATTGTCTCAAATAGTGAGCATGGAGCTCAACATGCTTCATATTACTATGGGAAACGAGATTTTTAGCATCTTGTATGGAACTTTGGTTATCAAAGTGGAATGTAGTCAAGGTTTAAACATGAAAGCCAATTTCTCCCAAAACTTGGTGAATCCAGATTGCTTCAGTACTTGTTTGAATGGTTCCACGATATTATGCTTATGTAGTTGAGAAATAGACAAACTTCTATTTCCTGCATGACCACACCAACAGTCCAATTCTTAGATGGAACACATAACCAGAAGTGGAATTCCAATCATCATTATCCCAACCCAGTTGGATTCAGTGAAGCCGACCAATGGACAATATTTGATACCAAAGTGAGTGGTACCCTTCATATAGCGGACAATTTGTTTGAATGTTTTCCAATGGCTTTCTTTAGGGTCCTGCATAAACCAAGAAACCATACTAACAACAAAGGAAATGTCAAGTCGACTATGAGTAAGATAAATAATACTGCCAACCAATTGTCGATAGAGTGTAGCATCAACTGGAGGTGTATGACAGGTTTTTATGAGCTTTATTCCATATTGAAAGGGAGTATCATAAGGCTTACAATTGACCATATTAAAATGTGTCAACATATCCATCACATATTTATACTAAGAAATGAAAAATCCATCATAGGGTGGTAATACTTAAAAACCCCAAAAATAATGCAAAGTACAAATATTTGTCATGTCAAAGGAGTCAACAAGTTGTTTCTCCAATCTAAGGATGAGATCATTATTAGTGCCAGTAATCAGCGATTCATCTACATATACAACACCAATTAAAGTGTCTCCATTGGTATGGAGTACATACAAGTTGTGATAGGATTCACAATGTTTGATACCAAGTCGAAGAAAGAAACTGTCGATCTTAGCATACCAAGCTTGAGGAGCCTACTTCAAACCTGTTATGCCAGGCATCACAACCTCCCTTTTTCTTATATTCTTTGCTTGTAAATCCTCCTCTCCAAGAAAATGGGACCTCTCTTGTCTTTTGTAAGAGCCTCTTGACTTGAAAAAATTTTGAGTTGATATTTTTTTTCCTCTCTCTCAACAGGTCACCTTATTTTGGATTTGGTTTGGATTGAATATGTTGCTCCAATACTTAGACAAATATTTTGTAAGCCATTTTATGGCTTTTAGAAGAGTTATTTTTAACTCCACTGATATGCATTGGAAGAGTTCCCTTGAAGTTCTCAGGTATATATCGGAGGATTTACTCCGAAGTATTCTGAAACGCTAATTCAACAATCAACTAACTTAATGCTAACTCCTTTGGTTCAACCAAAGGAGTTCTTACCAACTCCTTTAATCGAACCGGATAAGAACTCCTTCAGTCGAACCAGAGGAGTTCTCTGAAACTACTCTGAGCACCTATTTCAATCATTGGGTGAGTTAATAATAATTTCTCTAGTTCAACTAGAGGACATCCCATCATCACCTCCAGTGTACCCAGAGATCTTCCTTGAAAATATTCTGTAATATAAAGGTAAAACTGCCAAACTTTGTGTTAAAACCTCTAGTCCACATCGAAGGGCTTCCCACTATTTCCTTTGGTGAGACTGGATTACTTTCCACAAGTGACTCCAAGAGGAAAACATGAAACCAGGACATTTGTCATTAACAGTTCCAGTACACACCAGAGGTCTTCCCGTCATCTCCTCTATTGTGACCATAGCACTTTTAAACATCGCTTCTGGTATGAACGTTTAAACCCCATCGGTCACATTAATTGCACACCATTTATAAAATGGCACTCCCCCTAACATTTCGACCATTGTCTTTGTGGCTAAAAGGTATAAGGAGAGAATTGAGAGTCCAAGAGTTGAATTACCACACTTGTGAAAGGTTTTCACCCGTCATCTTGTCATCTTCCCACGTGCCATTGTGCCCACTAGGTAATCCCTAAATCCATCTTCATCGTCTTTTCTTATGTTGTTTTAACCAAGGTTTAGAGTTACAATTGTGCAATCTATTCTTCAATCCCTCGTCCTTGGTTTCGACTTTTGTCCTTGAGTATGGTGTTTCCTTCCCAGTTCAACCTTATGGGAAACCCTAATCATGCCTTAACCAGTCCTTTTGTAGTTTCTCCGCTCAGTCTGACCACATCCATATCAGGGATTGAATCTTTCCACTTGATACCTCGTCTTTCCTTCGATAAATTTACATAATATCACATAAATCCAATGTTTCTATACCATGGTTTTGTCCCTAGGTGCATGAGAAACCCTGATATTACGTTTGATCCAAGCACGATGTTTCGACTCTAAGCCTAAAAACATTACTCTTGACCTTGGAGCTTAAGCAATACTCGTCTCTCTAGACTTGACCAGTTCCCAAATGTGCAAACCCTAATCCCCCTCTCAGCCTTAGATCTATTTCGGGACTTAACCAAAAAAATTGGTTGTGTTTCATATATTCACCAGAGATCTTAACAAGATCATCATTGGTTTATTGAAATACTTAATAGAATTGCCTCCATTGGTTACCAAGGGACTGTGTGTGATCACCTTCGGTTTCACCGGAGGACTTAGCGAGATCATCACAAATATTAACCAGAGAACTTAACATGATCGACTCTAGTGGTAATCGGAGGACTTAACATCATCTTCATCGGTCTATCCGAAGAACTTCATAAGATTGTTGTCAGTGTTCACCGAAGGCCTTCGCGTAATCGTCTATAGTGGTAACCAAAGGACTTGGCGAGTTTCCCTCTAGTCTCACTAAAAGACGTAAACTAACCATCATTGGTATCACCAGAAGACTTTAAATGAACCACTTAGGTGTGTACCAGAGCAGTTCCTGCGAACTGCTTCGACTTCAAAATTCTCCCTATTGACCAAGATAGTTGTTACTTTGCCAACCCGCCACGATTTTTTTCCCAAGCTATGATAATCTCCCTCAAAAACTCTCATAATTTCGCCAATCATCCTATCATCCTCGGATGATGATCTCCGACCTAACATTCATACAAGTGATTCTTCAAGTATATGGTGCGAATTTGCATAGGCGGATTTGTCTTTAATGATCACTAGAACACTATTTTCTTATACGCTCACAATGACTCCTATTTTATGTTTTATCACCTTTATTATTGGTTTTGTGCGCTAATTTTGGATTTATGTTTCAGGTTTGGAAATGTCTCCTAGAAAGAAGGTAACGAATAAATCACATGTTAATAAATGAGAAACAATTACATGCTAAACCTAGAAGAAGAAAGGAAGAAAGATATAGACTATTAAAGAAATGACAAAGCAAACATTCAATACACAAAGATTTTACCCTGGAAACCCAAACAAGAAAATCAATATTCCTTGAGCATCTTTCTCTCTTGTTTTCTTATTCATTCAGAATAAAGGGTTACATGCCTAACCTTGGTCTAAGACACAATCGACACCATACCTTCTTGATTTACACAAGAGAAACCCTATAGCCAATTTGGATTACATCTACATGATCAAAAACCTATGAAATGATTTGTCTAAAGCTTAGCTTTTACAACATTACAACACGCCTTATTTATAGGTTTTACAGTAGGAAAAACCCTAAAGAAAGGCTCCCAAAAAATGGTTATAGATCCACGCATATTATTGTCTACAAATCTCGTGAATCTCGGGATTCTATTATAGTCGAATTCAAGCCAGTTTACCATTCAATTACCAGTCAACCTCCATTCGGTCTTCAATCGATTGGCCTCTTCAACTTTATGTTGATTACTTCAAATTCGACTTTACCCAGTCAAACCACCTCAACCTTCGACTTTCACTATCAGTCAATCCACCTCAACTAAACTTTCACTACAAAGAATATAACAACCAAACATTCTCCCACTTGTTTTCTTATTTGTTGAAACATGGATATTTCTGAACTCTCATTCATAAACCCAAGGAAATAATTCTCATTGCCTCTCTGCACCAAGAGAACTTCACATCACTCATAGACTTTTTCAAAGAGTCTGCTATGTTTTCCAATGTGTCTACTTTCTCCAACAACACCTTGTTTCTTTCCACCATGTCTCTCATGAAATGGTATTATACATCAATATGCTTAGTCTTGGAATGATAAGTTGGGTTCTTTTTTAGAAATATTTCACTTTGACTGTCACAACTTATCTTCATATCGCTTTTCTCAAAAATGAATCATGAACATAGTCTTTGCAACCATACTACTTCTTTTCTTCCATGAGTGGCTGCCATGTATTAAACTTTTCTTTTTGACAAGGCTACGACCGCCTATCGCTTACTCATATAGCTTATTGTTCAATCGAACATCTTGAACACATATCCACTTTTCGACCTTTGTTGATCCAGATATCTATCCCAGTCAACGTCGACAAAGCCATGTACATTTAATTCATTGTCACCTACAGGTTTTCCTTGGTAGCATATGGAATAGTCTTTTGTGCCACACAAATACCTAAATACTATCTTGACAATTGTTGATTGCTCCTTTATAGGTGTCAACATGTATCTTCGCAACACTCATACTACATGGGAAATGTTTGGTTGAGTGAAAACCATCACATACATTAGACTACCAAAAACACTTGCATAGGGAACATGTGTCATGTCCTCTATTTCTTATTGTGTCTTTGGAGAATGTTAAACAGTTAGCCTTGCTACCACAAGAATTGACACCTTCACAGGTTTTCAATCCTACATGTTGAAACGTTTCAAAATTGTTTAATGATACTTCTCCTGATTCAACAATATATTTCTAGTTGTGTAATCTCTCTTGATCTTCATTCCTAGAATGAAGCTCGTTGCACCAAGATCCTTCATGTTGAACTTGGATGATAATTGCTTCTTCACCTCCTTTATTTCATCCATGTTATTTATGATCAACATGTCATCGACATACAATACTACATATATGAAACACCCACCTTATTCTTTGGAATATATCTAGTGATCAACTTTTCTTCTCACAAATCCAAAACTAAGGATGTACGTGTCGAAATTTTGGTACCACATCCTTGGTGATTGATTTAGACCGTAAAGGGATCTTTTCAACTTGCACACCAAATCTTTATTTCCATTACTACAAATCCTTCAAGTTGTTTCATGTATATTTCTTCTTCCAGGTCCCCATGTAGGAACATTGTCTTCACATCCATTTGTTCTATTTCTAGATCTATTGTTGCATCTAGATACATTAGTACTCTAATGGAAGTTAATTTTTCAACCGAGGAAAAAATATCATCGAAGTCGACTCCTTCGACTTGGGAATATTCTTTTTCTACCAGTCGATATTTTAATTTCTCAACTTGACCTGAGGCGTTCATATTTTTCTTGAATACCCACTTAATACTAATGAACTTTATTCCACTATGTAATCCGACTAAATCCCATGTCTCATTCTTGTGCAAGGATTCCATCTCTTCGACCATGGAATCCTTCCAGAATTTACCCTTTGTTGAGTCGACTTCCTCCCTAAATGACTTGGGCTCTTCATTGGTAACAGTTAAAAAAAATGTGGAACGAAATTCGGGTAGACTGTACCTTTCGATTGGTTTTCTTACTCGTTCTGACCTCCTTACAACCGGAGTTGGTTGTTCCACCTCTTCATCTGATTCAGTCAACTCATCTTAATCATATTCTTCATTCCTCAATTCAAACCACACCTTCTCTAGATTATTCTTTGTTTGAACCATCACTTTAGGCTCAGAATTCCTTCTGACTTCTCTAAAGACCACATCTCGACTGTACATTGTTTTCCTTGATGCAATATCTCGGATCTTATATCCTTTCATTCCTTCTTTGTATCCAATGAAAATAAACTTGACTGCCTTCTTGTCCAACTTCCTCCTCTTTTCCTTGGGAACATGCACAAATGCATCACAACTAAATACTTTGAGATGTGAAACCAAAGGATTCTTACCAAACCATACCTCATGTGGAGTTGTGTTGACTAGTGTTGATGAAGGAGACATATTCACCAGATATTTTGCAGTGTCGACTACCTCTGCCCATAATTCTTGTGCAATCCCAACACCATTGAGCATGCTCCTTTCCTTGTCCATCAATGTTCTATTCATTCTCTCAGTAAATCCATTTTGTTGTGGGTTATATGGTGTGGTATTTTGGCGTGATCTTCCACACTTCTTGCAGAACTTCTAAAATTATTTTCCCTAGAATTCACCATTGTTGTAATTTCTCAGCACCTTAATCTTATTAGAATCTTATCTGTCTGGTTTTCTACAAGAGATTTAAACTCTTTGAATTTCTCGAAAACCTATGATTTATTCCTTAGGAAATATATCCATCTCTTCCTAGAAAAATCATCTATGAAGGAGACATAATATAGGGATCCACAAAGTGAAGGCACTGAAACAAGGCCAAACACATCACTATGAACCAATTCTAGAATCCCATTTTCCCCTATCTCTCTAGATGGGAACCTCACCCGAATTTGTTTTCCATATATAGAATGTTCACAAAAGTCGACTTATAAATTGCGTTCAGGAAAATATCCGACCATACCTCTGTTATGCATAGCTTGAAGTCCTTTTTCTCCAATGTGTCTCGTCCTCTTGTGCTATAGCATGGTCGGGTCAATTTGACGAAGACTTGTCGATTCAGGTTGAATCGACTCATCCCTAGTCGAGATGAGTCGAGTCAAAGTTGAGTTAACTTTAGGAACAATGATGTTGTATCTAGTTGATTTGACATTCCCTAATAACTTGTATAGGGTTCCAATTGAAACTCCTTTCATTAATACCATCGCACCTATGACCATCTTGCATGTATCCTTCTGAAATAGAGTGTGCACCCATGCATCACTCATCTTGTTGATAGATATCAGGTTTCTTTCCAAACCCAGAATATGTAGCACACCTAGAAGGGTTCTATTCATGTCATCCTGCAGTGTCAGTCGAACTCTTCCTCGTCCAACAATTTTGGTTTTCAAGTCATCCCCCAAGAACACATCTCCTCCTTCATATCGTTCATACTCACATAACCATTCTCTATGTGGTGTCATATGACATGATGCTACTGATTAGATCAACCAAATATCTTGATCCAACTGTGTATTGGTCGATGCCAGGTACACATTGCCTCCCTTATCTGGAGTCATCTTTCTCTCAGTCGACTGCTTCTCATCAAATCCTATACTGACTTTCATTTCCTTTGACTTGCAATACCTTTTGTAATGCCCAAATTTACCACATTTTCAACATATTCTCATAGAATTAACAAGGGATTTAGATCTACCCTTCAACTTAGACTTTCTATCGAATAATTTTCCTTTATCTCAATTAATCGGTCAACCTCTCACCACTAACGCATATTTGGTCGATCCTTCCATGTTCTTCCTTCTCATTTCTTATGATAGTAGAGATGAAACCATGTATTCTAGTTCTAATGTGGTTGAATTACTCCCTATAGACATGGATAAGCTATCTGAGTCTGGAAAAGAACATAATAGGCTAATACATTTCTCCTCCTTAATGATTTTAATATCCACAAAATATAATTGGCTTATTATGGTATTAAATGCATTTAAATTCTTAGTCACTAAGTTGTTCTCACTCATCCTCAGAAGATATAATTTATTTCTAAGGAACAACTTAATTACCAAGGATTTCGACTGATACAAGCTTCCCAACTTGTCCCACAGTTTTTTGGTCAAATCTTCACTTGAGACATTCAACATCACCAAATCTGCAAGACATATTTGAATCATACTCCTTTCTCTTCTCTCAAGTTTCTCCCAATCTTCCCTCAGCATACCTACCAGAATGGTACTTGGACAGATGGTTTCCCATTGTTCTCTATCTACAAGGAGATCTTCAATTTTAAGCTTCCAAAGCTCAAAATTATGGCCATTGAATTTTTCGATCTCTATACTCAAGCTACTCGCCATTCTTTAAGCACAAATTTAAAGATATTTTACTTACGACTCTTATTGAACCTAGGGTTTAGCTCAAATCCAAGGTTGTTAAACCGAGCTTTGATACCACATGTTAGGAAATGAGAAACACTTCCACGCTAAACCTAGTAGAAGAGAGGAAGAAAGATATAAGCTATAAAATAAATGACAAAGAAAACATTCAGTACACAGAGATTTTACCCTGGAAACCCAAATGGGAAAACCAACATTCCTTGAGCGTCTTACTCTCTTGTTGTCTTATTCATTCAGAATAAAAGGTTACATGCCTACCCTTGGTCTACACCTAAGACACAATCGACATCATACCTTCTTTATTTACACAAGAACAACCCTATAATCAATTTGGATTACATCTACATGACCAACAACCTTTGAAACGATTTCTCTAAAGATTATCTTTTACAAAATTACAACACACCTTATTTATAGGATTTACAGTAGGAAAAACCCTAAAGAAAGGTGCCCAAAAATGGTTACAGATCATTACAAATATCACAAATATTGGGATTTTGTTACAGTCGACTTCAAGTCAATTTACCAGTCGACCTCCATTCGATCTTCAGTCGGTTGACCTCTTTGAATTGTTGTCAATTACTTCGACTTAGACTTTACCTGGTCGAACCACCTCGACCTTCGACTCTGATTGTTAGTCGATCCACATCGACTAGAATTTCACTACAAATAATATAACAACCCAACAACACCCTCTACAAAGGCCTCCGGGAGTGGTAGCCAGCATGAAGATGAACCTAACACCGCAGGAAAAATTTATGATGACACAACGAGAATATTAGAAAAAGGAGAAGACTCGCTCAAATGGGGTGATGTCTTCCAAACGTTTAAAAATAAAAAAATTCCTCGTTGATGCTAAAAACCAATATGAGCTTAAAGTTTTCAGAAATAGCAGGAAATCAGGAATACACAGAGTAGCAACCTACGTTGCAGTATTTCCCTGTGCATATGCCATTGCTTGGATTCTAAATCATGTATAATTGGAGAACATGTGCATATTCAATGCTAGAGGAGAGCCCATAGCTTTGTTCTAGCCCGCGGATCTAGAAAAATGTTACCATCTAGAGAATGGAACTCGAAAGTTAGATGACGAACTTCTCGGTGGATTTAAGCACATGAAAAAAGACTTGTTTTTCATATGGTACAAACTAGATAAATCATTCAAACACAAACCGACCTATGGGTACCTCACCACTACATTGAGGTATCCATATCAATACATCATGGCTATGATTTGTAGATTGTATGGAGAGTTGGACACTTCCAAGTTTAATTTTTTATATATTCCCCTAATCTATTACTGTGCATACGAAGGGTTGTCATTCAATTGGGATGGCATCTTGTCAGCAAACTTAAAAAAGTCTAACATCAAGGAAGTCGAGCTTGGGAAATTTCTATATTTTCACATGTCCTTATACCTTATGTACATCATGTGTGTGGCACATCAATATCTAAAGATGGGTTGGGCATGGCAGTCGATAAACCTGACCATCCACATCTATTGAAAATTTCTTTGGTAGCATACGTATAAGACAAAGTGATAAGGATATGTGACCACATCCTGGCCCTATTATACGAATTCATTTTTTTCATGCCATCCCCCTGCATGACCGACAAGGAATTAGAGATAATCAAAAGAATAGGGGACTGGTACTTAATGGAGCATGGCATTTACATTAGAATATATAGAGCCACTAAATCTCCACATATTCTCCTAGATTTTTCCTAGATAAGTTGGTGCTCCAAGAAGTATCCTACCAAACAATAATCAATGGAGTCAGGGCAATTCCCTGCCGAGACAAGAAATCTATATGGTCCCCTCTCCCATTGTGGATAGGATCCTACTTATTCGAAAACACCAATCATTCCCAGGATGAAGTGGATATGTTACTCTCATACCTCTTCAGAGAAGAGAGATTCAGAAGGCATGACCCAAACAAAGTGGTCAAGGATAGCATGGAATCCCATGGGAATACACTTCCACCATTTTGGAAGAAGAGGATATCCACTATGGATCAAATACCTATGATAAGGTGGTCACAAGAAGGGAAGGAAAACCCATGGGGAGAATCGTTGATGAAGAAAGAGCCCGTGAGGAAGCAAGAAAAAAAGAAGAAGAACATGCAACAACAAAGGCATATGCTACAACCACATATGTGCATTCTGGATCAGTGGGAGAAGAAGAAACAATGGCAGACAAGAAAAGAATAAAGAAGGAAAGGGTCCATAAAAAGAAGGAATATGTTGTAGAAAAGAAGAGAAAAATCGATGAAGCCAGAGCTAAGGAAAAATATTATGCAACAGTAGCAGCAGTAGTAGCTACAATAGAAGCAGAAGCAAAGGTAGTTGCTGAAAAAGAAGTTGAACAAAAGATAGCAACTGAAAGAGATACAACATATGCAACAACAATGATAGAAGCAACACATAAAGCTAGAAATGAGGTTGTAGACAAGGAAACTAAGGAGGAACAATGCAAGAAGGATGAAGAAGCTCAGAACAACAACACATCTCCGATGAACACTGATATCTCGGACATATCAACAGGAGGATACCAACAATCACATCCAATTCAGCAAGTTGGATCTAGGGATTCACACCCCATACAAACCAAGAAAAGTGCCCAATCTGAAGAAGTTCAAATATGTTAAGGTCATAGGCAGGAATGTACATGAGAAAATGAGGAAAGTAATAGCAACTGGGCCAGAATTCGAATGGTTCTCATAAACCAAACGGTGCATAGTCTAATTGGGACCATGTACTGAGGAGTACCCCTTACTATTGCGAGATATTCCCATCCCATCAACATAATTGGTGCTAGGAGGGGTTAATTTTGCATGGCTTTCTGATGAACACACAACCAATCCTCTAAAAATATTCTTGTCCAACAATGTTTTCCTCATATCCCATCTAAAAAGGATGTTACCTTTGAAGACACACACCCTACATTTGAATGTGTTACTGGAAGTCTCGAAACTCAACCCAAAGCTTGGTATCCTTTCTCCAACAAAGATTTTTCTAAAACTCATTGTATTACCTGCACATATGCCAAACTATTTGGTCGGTTACCTACAGCCTCAAAAATCCCTAGGAGGAGAGCTACCCACGTAATATGACCCAATAATCGGGCCAATATTCTTGTCGACTCAGTAGAGGATCTGATTGAAACTACTCTATAGGAATTGCATGTGCCCTTAAGTCAAATTCCTCCCACTCCTCCAGGGTCTAAGCATAACTTTGATAGTGAAAACCAAGAACTTGAGTTTGAAGATAATATGGGTGAAAATATAAATCGAAGAGTAGTGATTCCACCATGGTTGTCCCAAGGTACTATGAACATAAAAGAACCTTTACATGAAATGCCCAGAAAACCAGAGAGACATCTTCCAAAATTTGACCCAGAAAAAACCCGACTCACCAAAAGATCATATAAAGAATTTATTTTTAGCTACCCATCTTCTCGTTATCCATTACAAAGACGTAGTCTATAGAATTTTCCCTTACACCTTCGTAAACAAAGCCTCCACATGGAATTTTAACCTTCCTCCAGGTTCTATATCTAGTTGGGAAGACTTTGAAAAGGATTTCATTGGAAAATTTGGGGAAGAGAAAACTCGTGTGGCCTTATACAAAGAGTTAGGTGCTATAAATATGGAAAATAAGGATAAAGTGAAGGAATTTAATCAACATTTTACTATAGTCCTCAATAAAAATTTTGTTGAGGACACTCCCTTGAAATCCCTAGCAATCAAATATTACACTTCATCTTTGATTCCTTCCATAGGTATGTTTGTTAAATGAGCGGGAAAGGATTCCTTAGCTCAAAATTTTGAAGAAGCTAAGGTTGTTAAAAAGGAATTTTTTTTCTTACGACAATCACCCCTCATCTGAAGAAATCAAATCAACAGGGAAGAATCCTTTATTACTAACAAATCCCCCTGAGAAAGAACCCAAAGATCTGTATAGCACGGTTAAGCTGGTTAAGAAGTTGTCGATCTTAAGAATAATTTTGGGGAAGGGCGTTCAAGGCCTAAACATTTCCGACCATTCACTAAATTACACTAAATTTGGATAAATTTGGCAAGGATAATTTATGTTCTTACAACTAGCAAAAACATTCCAAAAAACCATTCCCTCAGTGGGTTAACTATATGACCTTGGTCATCAACTAGCTGTTGGATCAACAAGATTTAAATGACGAACAACCCCGGGAAGAAAAAAATGAAGAAACCACTGAGGAGCCCCCCCAAGAGTCTGTTATGTTCCTATGGGATTGGTGTATTGACTCAAATGGTGAGAAAATTGAAGAAGTTTTTATGGGAGATACATCAGTCATAAAATCTTCCCCACAAACTACAACCTATGCAGTGAGGGTGTTGTCCCCAACACTTCTTCTTCCACAAATACCAATACCACTCTCAGGAAAATGATTCCCATTTTCCCACTTTAAAACAAGGCACCCCAACCTCAATAACAACCATCATTAAATATAACACCCCTTTTTCAACCATCAACAACAAACCAAGCACTTCTACCTTGACAACTACCAGTAACAAGCCCAACACTCCAAAAACTAACAGTAAACCCAACGGCTCCAAGCGCAACAACAAGTAGACTAGAAATGCACGGTTTAGATTACAATGTTATTGAAGATATGAAGAAAACTAAAGATAACATTTATGTGTATGATATCTACACACTATTGCAACAACGTGATATTCTTCTTGATATTTTAAATCCCAGTAACCGTCAGAAAAAGACCATTGTTGCAACTGACAACATTCCTAAAGTTGTTGAAACAAATGTAGTACACAAAGTCGAAATCAAATCTGCCATAAATGCAGAAAGTATAGGTGCACATTCGAGGTCCTAGGTCCCTCCTTTTCTACTTATATATGATATTTTTAATTTCAATGTACATAATTTCTTAGTGGATTTTGGTGCTTCTTCCGACATCATTCCCTACTTAGTCTGCCAGAGAATAAATGTTGTCCCACAATTTACTACCACAAGGATCATACAATTAGATAGGTCAAATGTTAAAGTAAGAGGGGAACTTGAAGATGTCATTATTAGAATTGCATATGATCATAGATTTCATTAGGTTATTGACATTGTTGTTATTGATATTCCAAAAAGATATGGTTTACTATTGAGAAGGGATTGGTATGCTAAGATTCAAGGTTGCTTCTCTATAGATTGGTCCCACTTATGGAATCCCATGGGAATACACTTCTACCGTTTGGGAAGAAGAGGATATCCACTATGGATCAAATTCCTATGATAAGTTGGTCACAAGAAGGGAAGGAAAACCCATGGGGAGAATCAATGATGAAGAAAGAGCCCATGAGGAAGCACACAAAAAAGAAGAACATGCAACAACAAAGGCATATGATGCAACCACATATGTGCATTGTATATCAGAAGGAGAAGAAGAAACAATGGCAGAGAAGAAAGAAGGAAAGGTTCCATAAAAATAAGGAAGATGTTGTAGAAAAGAAGAGGAAAATCGATGAAGCCAAAGCTAAGGCAAAATTTTATGCAGTAGTAGCAGCGGTAGTATCTACAATAGAAGTAAAAGCAAAGGTGGTTGCTGAAAAAGAAGTTGAACAAAAGATAGCAATTGAAATATATACAACAAATGGAACAACAATGATAGAAGCAACACAAAAATATAGAAATGAGGTTGTAGACAAGGAAACTAAGGAGGAATAATGCAAGAAGGATGAAGAAGCTCAGAACAACAATGCATCTCCAATGAACACCGATATCTCGGAGATATCAACATGAGCTACCAGCAGTCACATCCAATTCAGTAAGTTGGATCCAGGGATTCACACCCAAAACAAACCAAGAAAGGTTCCCAATCTGAAGAAGTTCAAATATGTTAAGGTCATAGGCAAGAATGTACATGAGAAAAGGAGGAAAGTAATAGCAACCGGGCTAGAATCTGGATGGTTCTCATAATCCAAACGGTGCATAGTCTAATTGGGACCATGTACAGTGTAGTACCCCTTACTATTACAGGGCATTCCCACCCCATCAACATAATTGGTGCTAGGAGGGGTTAATTTTTCATGGCTAGTGAAATTTTTTGATGAACCCACACCTAGGAGGGGCTAATTTTGCATGGCTAGTGAAATTATTCATTGCAAAAGTGAAATTCCATAGTAAGAAAAATAATTTATCTTCTTTAGGAGCAATGTTGAGCCCAAAATTTTCCACTTGGGCTTTGTGGCTATACATATGCATGCTTCCTTGCCATGATTCCTGTAAAGGTACTGTAAAGGACTCTCAAATTTGTGTCGATATTAACTAGAACCCTAACTATAGTTTTATCTTGAAAGAGTGGATAACACAAAAGATTGTTATTATTCATATTCTCAAATTTGTGTCGACACTGGCTAGAACCCTAACTATAGTTTTATCTTGAAAGAGTGGATAACACAAAAGATTGTTATTATTCATATTCTCAAATTTGTGTCGATGCTAGCTAGAACCCTAACTATAGTTTTATCTTGAAAGAGTGGATAACCCAAAATCTTGTTATTATGCATATTCTCAAATTTGTGTCGACACTAGCTAGAACCCTAACTATAGTTTTATCTTGAAAGAGTGGATAACCCAAAAGTTTTTTATTATGCCTATTCCATTTTAAAAATGTATTGTTGCATTCATGGCTTTGAATCAACAATAGTGCATTAAATGGCTATCACACAATGGAGGAAAAATATGGTATTCCTTTATTTCCATGTAAAAGTTCTAGTATTGTGTTTATTGTTCAATGGTTGATGATGCCAAAAGTTCTAGTGTTATGTTTATTGTGCAATGGTCAATGATGCCAAGAGTAGTCACATAGAAGAAAATTTCTAGTGTTATTTTTATTGTTCAACGGTAGATGATGCTAAGAGTAGTCACATAGTAGAAAATTTTATTTTTTCTAGGATTTATTATCCCACCTATGCATGGCTATGTTTGATCCCTGATAGAAAACATTATTTTCTCTAGGCCATATTACTCCCACCTATGCATACTTATGTCCATGAAAATTTCTTTTATATAGGCCATCATTGTTCCTGATACCACTTGATCCGTCAGGATTTTTCGAATGACTATGGTTGAGTTTTATTCGCATGCATTAATTAACCATTGGGAAACTTAATGAAAGAGCGAGAAAAGCAAATGCATTATACAGCCATTAACATATTTTCAGATCTGAAAACACAATGAAAAACAGCAAACCATAATGCACAAGTTTGATAACGGAGTTCGGCAACTTTGCCTACGTCTCCGGGCCTTTTCTCTGTGAGGGAGGCTTCTTGATTTCTTTTCAAAATCTTATTAGTACATCTTTACAATGCCAATTGGCTTCTAGACTGATCTGGTCTTGTTCGCCATGATCTCTAGAATCTTGCACAGTTTATGGCACCTGCAACGGATGTTCCGAGCTCTCAGAAATCGTCCGACAGCATCTCTACCTCAACAGCTTCCCTGCCTCAAACTGGCTTAGACCTGACTTTGCCTCAGCATCTTTGCTCTCCAAAACCGTCCAAAAGCTCTCCAAAGGCTTCAAACTCTGCCCAAATGCCTCAACATGGCCTTGGTTAAATAGTGGGAAAGTTGGTTTCAATCTCCAACTTCCTCCCAAGAATTAGGTTTTAAAAATGTCTAATAACCCCCAATTACATTAATAAAGGGTTAAATTACATTAATTAATTAAAAAGTGGTTGAAATAACCCACTTTAACTATATGGTAGTTTAAATTGGGCTTAAGCCCCCAAAGGGTGGGCGCGCGCCCCCTTCAAAGGTCACATGGCATATCATATGGCCTAGCGCTTAGCCCTTTGGGCTAGCGCTGGCCCCATACCGCATTAATACCCGGTCGTATGGTGGAGTGGTGACCATGGGCTAACCCCACGCACACATATGTTACGGTTATAACCGTTGGTTAAACGCGCCATAACTCCCGCGCCAACCGTTTGCGCCCGCTCAAACAGTGTGGTCCCATGTAATATATAGAACCGAGGTCGGGGCTTAGGCCCCGGCCCGCGCCCTTTTTCCCATAGCACAAAACACAACATATATACATTATATGCCGCCCATATAACAAGTTCCAAAGGGCGGTAACATGGTTAGCGGAGGTTTGTCAAATCGTTACAATGGCGGAGGTCCGGGGTTCGAATCCCCCCCGGGCCCAAAATAATTTTTACATAGCTATCATTGGATAAACCCGGGGTGCCACGTGGCAGCCCGTGATTGGGCCACGTGGCACCCAATCACTTGCCAACGAACTGACACGTGTCGACATCCGATTGGTTCACGTCATCCGCCGTACTGCCACGCGTCATCTCCCTGTCACCTGCCACGTCATCCGCCGTACGCCGCGTCATCCGAGCCACGCAAGCTGCTGACGTCATCCCATGCCACGTGTCACCCTTCTAGTGGTGACACGTGTCACCTCGGAATTGGTCCAGCCGTATGCCCAAAACGTCAAATATGCATGCCACGTGTCATGCTCTGGAGCTGCCATGTGTCCTATACGGACTTGCCACGTGTCGCACGTGCGTACATTCCACGTCAGCATCCGTACGGACTGTACGGACTTCACAGTCAGCAAAGTCAAAATTTTTGCATGTTTGGCTCGGCGGACAGAATGCGATATCTTCTTCATACGGACTTCGTTTGAGATAAAAATTATACCACCGGAATCAGGAAGACGAGCCGGACGCAATGGTGTTGGTTTCGTCGGATTCCAAGCACTTTCATTTTTGAGCATTTTTCATGCCCTGACAGTCTTCTGAATCTGATTTCGGATCACTTGTCCAGGCCATATTACTCCCACCTATGCATGCCTATGTCCATGAAAAAATTATTTTATCTAGGTCATATTACTCCCCACATGTGCACGCCTTTGTCTGACCCTTCACCTATGCATTCATATGTCCATGAAAATATGTTTTTATCTAGGTCATATTACTCCCCACCTATGCATGCCTTTGTCTGAGCCTTAATAGAAAATTTTATTTTGTCTATATACAACATCTCTCTCTTTGATAAAAGGTTCTACTAATTCATACTCATTACCAAAAATCCTGGATTTAATTTATTTATGTGTATTCTCATTTTTTGGAAAATGATGAAGTTCTTCCATCAAGCCTTGATCGATGAAACAAGAAAGTACTTTAAATTGTATCTTACCAAATTCAGAGATTGTAAACGCTCCCTCATTTTCATCTAATCGCATTCAAAGTTTCTCATATAAAAAAATTAAAAAAAAACATGCATATTATTCCCACCTATGCATGCCTATGTCAATGATAATTTTGTTTTATCTAGGTCATGTTATTCCCACCTATGCATGCATATGTCCATGCCCTAAAAAAAAAAAATTGTCTAGGCCATATTGCTCCCACCTATGCATGCATATGTCCAAGGACTAAACAACCCTAATAGAAAATATCTTTTTGTCTAAACCATATTACTCCCACATATGCATGCCTGTGTCTAAGACTTAATAGAAATATTTATTTTGTCTAGGCCATATTACTCCCACCTATGCATGCCTATGCCCATGAAAATTTTCTTTTATATAGGCCATATCACTCATTTCTTTTGTCTAGGCCATATTACTCCCACCTATACATGCCTATGTCCATGAAAAAATTATTTTATTTAGGCCATATTACTCCCACCTATGCATGCCTATGTTTGATCCTTAATAGAAAACTTTATTTTTTCTAGGTCATATTATTCGCAGTTATGCATACCTATGCCAACGAAAATTTTATTTTATGTTAGGCCACATTACTCCCACCTACACATGCCTATGCCCAAATCCTAATAGAAAAAATAAATTTGTCTAGGCCATATTACTCCCACCTATGCATACCTATGTCTAAGGACTAATATGACTGTAATAGAAAATTTATTTTGTTTAGGCCATATTACTCCCATTGATAGTCCTGGAGTAATAAAAAAGAAACTAATAGAAAACATTTTTTTTGTCTAGGCCATATTACTCCCACTTATGCATACCTTCTTTTGTCTAGACCATATTAGACCCACCTATGCATAGGTGGATCTGTGTATCTAGGCCATATTACTCTCACCTATGCATCTTCTTTGTCTTAGGTATGTCTGTTATGACGACTATCCATAACCTCAATCAAACCACAAACAAAGTGAGATTAAAAAGAAACTAATAGAAAATATTCCTTTTGTCTAGGCCATATCACTCCCACTTATGTATATCTTCTTTTGTCTAGACCATATTAGACCCACCTATGCATAAGTAGGTTTGTATGTCTAGTCTATATTGCTCTCACCTATGCATACCTTATTTGTCTTAGGTATGTCCATTAGGACAACTAGCCATAACCTCAATCAAACCACAAACAATGTGAGACTAAAAAGAAACTATTAGATGCACCTATGCATAAGTAGGTGAGACATAACCTCGATCAAACCACAAACAAAGTGAGACTAAAATGAAACTATTAGATGCACCTATGCATGGGTAGGTCTTCCATAACCTCGATCAAACCACAAACAAAGTGAAGTCTCAGTTAAACCTAAACCATATGACTCTCACCTATGCATACCTTCTTTGTCTTAGGTATGTTCGTTACTCTCACCTATGTATGCCTTCTTTGTATTAAGTATGTTCATCAAGACGATTATCCATAACCTCGATCAAAGCACAAACAAAGTGAGACTAAAAATAAACTAAAAGAAAATCTTCCTCACTCTCGCTTATGTATACCTTATTTTGTTTTATTTTGTCTAGACCATATTAGACCCACCTATGAATAGGTAGGTCCATGTGTCTTGTCCATATTACTCTCACCTATACATATCGCCTTTGTCTTATGTATGTCTATTAGGACAACTAGCCATAACCTCAATCAAACCATAAACAAAGTGTGACTAAAAAGAAACTATTAGACACACCTATGCATAGGTAGGTCCAACATAACCTCAATCAAACCATAAACAAAGTGAAGTCTCAGTTAAACCCAAACCATATCACTCTCACATATGCATACCTTATTTTTCTTAGGTATGTCCGTTACTCTCACCTATGCATGCCTTCTTTGTCTTGGGTATGTTCGTCAGGACAACTATCCATAACCTTGATCAAACCACAAACAAAGTGAGACTAAAAAGAAACTAATAGAAAATTGTCCTTTTGTGTAGGCCATATCATTCCCACTTATGTATACCTTCTTTTGTCTTATTTTTTTCTAAACCATATTAGACCCACCTATGCATAGGTAGGTCCATGTGTCTAGTCTATATTACTCTCACCTGTGAATGCCTTATTTGTCTTAGATGTGTTTGTTAATCTCACCTATGCATACATTGACTAGCCACAACTCTCACCTATGCTTACCTTATTTGTCTTAGGTATGTATGTTACTCTCACCTATGCAAACCTAGATCAAACCACGTACCTCGATTAGCCACAACCTTGATCAAACCATGTACCTCGATTAGCCACAACCTTGATCAAACCACAAACAAATTGAATCTCACCTATGCATACCTCGACTAGCCACAACCTCGATCAAACCACAAACAAATTGAATCTCACCTATGCATACCTTGATTAGCCACAACCTCGATAAATCCACAACGATCAATCCACATACCTCGACTAGCCACAACCTCGATCAAACCACAAACAAAGTGAATCTTACCTATGCATACCTCGACTAGCCACAACCTCAATCAAACCAAAAACAAAGTGAATCTCACCTATGCATACCTCAATCAATCCACAGAAAAAGTGAATCCCACCTATGCATACCTCAACTAGCCACGACCTTGATCAATCCACAAACAAAGTGAATCTCACCTATGCATACCTTGACTAGTGACAACCTCAATCAAACCACAATACCTCGACTAGCCACAACCTCTATCAATCAACAAACAAAGTGAATCTCACCTATGCATACCTTGACTAGTGACAACCTCAATCAAACCACAATACCTCGACTAGCCACAACCTTGATCAATCCACAAACAAAGTGAATCTCACCTATGACTAGCCACAACCTCGATCAAACCATAATACCTCGACTGGACACAACCTCAATCAAACCACAATACCTCAACTAGCCACAACCTCAATCAAACCACAATACCTCGACTAGCCTAGCCACAACCACTATCAATCCACAAACAAAGTGAATCTCACCTATGCAT
>JZKD02S1641693.1:125366-137059 GCA_000966675.3 Picea glauca
AACCAAAAAATATTTAAATTTGAATAATCATAGGGATGACCTATCCATACCTCTTCAAGTATTTTACAATCTATTGCAACTTACGGTGATCAATTTATCAAATATCGAGCAATAGAGGTTGCTTCTACCCACAACTCTTGATGCAAATTGGCATTGCTAAGCATGCTTGTTGCTCTTTCTAGAAGAGGCATGTTCATGCATTTTTCCATATCATTTTGTTGGGGAGTATATACAGTGGTTTTATGTCTTATGATATAAGCTTCTTTGCAATATTTTTCAAACTCTAAAGAAGTGAACTCTCCTCCATTATATGTTCTTAAACATTTGATTGTCCTACCAGTTCTTTTTTCTACCATAACTCTAAATTGTTTAAAAGTATTTTTTTTGTAAATCAAAGACTATATTCATATTAATAGAGATTACAGATAAATGTACAGAGGATGCAGCCTCCCAGAGACCATGACAGCCTCTAGGCCTTGATGACAAAAACAAAAACAAAAAATAGTGTCTTCCCAAGTGGAGAAACCAACCATTAAGTTATTTAGACAAAGTTGTCTGATAATATTTGGATATTTGTATTGATGATTGAAAAAATAAAAACCTAGATATTAAAACGCTACATAAAGGGAAATAGAACCAGAAATCACTTAACATTTGGAACCAAGGAGCTTGTAAGGTCCACCACCTCATAGCCAACAAGAACCTTGGAACATTCGGCCTTAGCATAGTTGTGCCCAAGGGCGATGAAACTGCCTCCATGTCGATTAGATAACTAGGTGACGAATTCAACTACATAAGCAGTCTGAATATCCAGAGCCTCTAGTCTAGCTTTCAGTTGTCTGGAGTCTTGCTCCTTGGGGAGCACTCCCAGGGCAACCAATGTCTTAGTTTTCCAATATAATTCCAGGGTCTGGAAGAATTTCGAATTGCGAGAGTGTGTTAGGTACCTAATCTACCTAACCCCTCAAGTGGGTAGAATAATATATTTCTATGTAATAAAGGTCAATATTAATAAGGCCTAGCAATAAGGAGGAATAAGTCAAATGTAAGAAGAGCTACTAGAAGCTTCCACTTCTAGAAGGATCTTCCTCTAGATTGTTCTTTTGGATAGATAGATTTAGTATAAATAGGAATAGAGGGTATGAGAAGTTTTGTCTTGGATATTATTATAATAAAACTCTACTCTACTGGAGGTTTCCCCCTCGAAGAGGCAAGTGAACATTGCTCTCAGTAATCAAAGTGTTCTTTCTGGTGTTATTCTGGTATAATTTGGTATTATTGTGGTGTTGTTCTGGTTATATCATTGTTTATCTACCATTTCTAGATAATTATTTATGTTTTTCATACTATTTTATATCTAGAATATTACAAGTGGTATCAGAGCACCTTCCTTGGCAAAAAACTGTGGGTTAAATTTTTTCAGGGTAAAGACATATTATGGCGTCTTTAAGCTACAGAGATTTGTCGTTACACGCATAAACCCGCAGTTCGGGATTCATACACGCAGGAAATAAAAGTGGTACTTAAGCACACATCTGTTGGCCACCCTTGTAACCCCTGTTGGTACCCCTTCGAGTGGTAGTGCATCAGACAACACATGTATACGGACCAGCCTAGATCTCTTGAATCCCTCCATAGATAAATCGATTGACCACCTGACCGCTATAGTTCCACTGAGAACAACACTCACGAATATACTCTCTAGTACTTGGGTAGTCAAGTAGTAAGGCTAAGGGTACGGTCTAGCCTCCTTAGTTGGTGCCCTGAAATATTGGGTCGAGTACTATTGTTGGACCCCGCACATATATCGGAGAGCTATTGCACAAGGAAAACCCTTGTCTGTAGAACCCTTAAATACCCTAACCCTTGGGAAGGAAACAGAAATAGAACATACAAGATCTATTGTCGTGCTACAGTGTCTTTTGCATTCTGGTTGCGAAATTACTACACATTTCTTCATGTTAAGCATTTGGGAATTTCGTCATTGTAGTATTCTTTAGACCCAAGTATAACTCCGCAGGAGTAAAAATAAAAAAATAAAAAAAGAGTATAGTGATCCCGTCAGCACACTTATTTGGGACCTATTCCATTGGATTCCCCTTTTCTCCTTGATCACAGTCATACCCTTCATGTTTAATCCCTTTTGTTTCAGTGGACCCGACCCCTTCCCAGTTTCCCTATTTTTTTGTCTATTCCATTATATTTCCCTTCAAGCACTGATCGGCGTCGTACCTATCACTTCTAAGTCCTTTTTTTGTGGTCCCACCCACCCATCTTTTTTCCTCACCAGCATTTCCCCTCTCCAAATGGCCACCACCCGCAACCAAGACCTCCAAACTTCCATCAATCAATACCATGTCTCCATCGAACATCTCACTTCTCAGATGGATTCTAACCATTCCCACATTGACAAATTAGAGTACAAATTTAACAACATGGAAGCCAACCTCACAACCCAATTGACCTCCCTCTAGTCTATTTTCAATCAATTTTTAAACCACCCTACGGGTCCTTCCTTATCAGACCAAACCGATGTTGATGATTCCTCTCAGTCTCCACATTTTCACTCCAACTCCTTTCATCATGAACCATGTATTCCCCGCGTAGAGGTTAATAAATTTGATGGCTCTGATCCTACAGGTTGGGTCACTCAAATGGAGCATTATTTTTCTCTGCATGGTATTACTAATGAGTTGGCCAAACTTCACTATGTTGTCCTCTATCTAGATCCTAAATGCTGGCAATGGTGGCAATGGCAAAAAAATTCACGTCAAGGGTATATTGCCTGGACCCAGTTTTTTGTTGAGCTATATGCTCGCTTTGATACTGATACCGACTATCTCAGTCATTTGACCAAGTTGAAATAGTCAAGCAGAGTGGAAGACTTCATCACTACTTTGAATCATTTGGACTTTCGAACAGAGGGCATGTCAGATTTGTTCTTCCCTGAATGCTTTATCAGTGGTCTCAAGGATGAAATCGGATCCCAGGTTCTCATGGCCCGCCTTCCAACTTGGTTGGAAGCTACTCAACGTGCTAAAGAGGCCCAACAAGTTGTTTTTTCCCAAAACAAAAAAATCCCTTTTGTTCCTCACCCTCGACCCACTAATCCTAACCCCCCTGTCACTCCCCTCAAGGTCCAGAAACTAACTAGGGTTGAAAAGGTTGAATGCCAATTGAAGGGTATTTGTTATAATTGTGATGAAAAATATTTTCCATGGCACAAGTGTAAGGAACAAAAACTATTTATGGCCATTTCCAAAGATGTTCCTGAAGAGGATGTGGCAGTTCCCCTTGTTGAAGAACCCTCCCTTCCCGATGCCACCCAAGAGCCTGTTGACCCACCTGAAGTTGACCCACGTATTTCCTTGCATGCCCTCACTGGATTCTCAGCCCTACAAATTCTCAAGCTCATTGGATACATTAAGCAAAGGAAGGTCATCATACTTGTTGACAATGGTAGCACCCACAATTTTATTCATCGTCGCATTGCCCAGTAAACCAATTGTTATATTTGTGTTGTCAAAAAATTTCAAATCATGATAGCCAATGGTGGGTCCATGAAATGTGGTGGGTGTTGTTAAAATGTGTGTCTTCAAATTGGACATTACCAACTGAAATATCATATGTTTTCCATTGACATGGGAGGTTGTGACATTGTGCTCGGTGTTGAATGGTTACACACTTTGGGTCCAATTCTTATGGATTTTAAGGAATTAACCATGCAATTCCAATAGAAAGGACAAAGGTATCAATTTCAAGGTCTAACAGTTGGTTCTCTTGAGATCATTAGTTCCCATCGTATGGAAAATCTCCTCAAGAAAGGTCACTGGTATCATTGCTCAACTCTATTCTATTCAAGCCATTGAGACACCCTCTGTGCATCCTGACCCCCAAGCTATCATTTCCAAACATCAAGCTATTGTTTCCACCCCTCAGGGACTTCCTCATTCTCATGGTGTTCATGATAATTCCATTCCCTTTGTTCCTGGCATTCTTCCTCCCAATGTTCAACCTTATCATCACCCCTTTACCCAAAATAATGAAATTGAGAAAATAGTTCAGGAATTTCTCCAAGCGGGTGTTATCCGCCCCAATACCATCCCTTATTCTTCCCCTGTGGTCATGATACTTAAGAAAGAAGGTACTTGGCACATGTGTCCCAACTTTCGTGCCCTCAATAAGCTCACCATCGAGGACAAGTTCCCCATTCCTGTCATTGATGACTTCTTGGATGAGTTGAGTGGTGCTCATTACTTCACTAAACTTGATCTGTGTTTTGGATACCACCAGATACGTATGCAAGAAGATAACATACCCAATATTACCTTTCGAACTCACGAGGGTCACTATGAGTTTTTGGTCATGCCCTTTGGCCTATGTAATGCCCCCTCCACCTTCAAAATCCTCATGAATCATGTATTTTGTCCTTTTCTTCGTCATTCTGTCTTAGTTTTCTTTGATGATATTATCATCTAGAGTAAAACTTGGAAATCTCATCTTTCCCATGTGGATCAAATTCTCCATCTACTCTCGCAGCACCAACTTTTCCTAAAACACTCTAAATGTGCCTTTGGAGCCTCATAAGTAGAGTACTTGGGTCATATTNAACCAAAAAATATTTAAATTTGAATAATCATAGGGATGACCTATCCATACCTCTTCAAGTATTTTACAATCTATTGCAACTTACGGTGATCAATTTATCAAATATCGAGCAATAGAGGTTGCTTCTACCCACAACTCTTGATGCAAATTGGCATTGCTAAGCATGCTTGTTGCTCTTTCTAGAAGAGGCATGTTCATGCATTTTTCCATATCATTTTGTTGGGGAGTATATACAGTGGTTTTATGTCTTATGATATAAGCTTCTTTGCAATATTTTTCAAACTCTAAAGAAGTGAACTCTCCTCCATTATATGTTCTTAAACATTTGATTGTCCTACCAGTTCTTTTTTCTACCATAACTCTAAATTGTTTAAAAGTATTTTTTTTGTAAATCAAAGACTATATTCATATTAATAGAGATTACAGATAAATGTACAGAGGATGCAGCCTCCCAGAGACCATGACAGCCTCTAGGCCTTGATGACAAAAACAAAAACAAAAAATAGTGTCTTCCCAAGTGGAGAAACCAACCATTAAGTTATTTAGACAAAGTTGTCTGATAATATTTGGATATTTGTATTGATGATTGAAAAAATAAAAACCTAGATATTAAAACGCTACATAAAGGGAAATAGAACCAGAAATCACTTAACATTTGGAACCAAGGAGCTTGTAAGGTCCACCACCTCACAGCCAACAAGAACCTTGGAACATTCGGCCTTAGCATAGTTGTGCCCAAGGGGGATGAAACTGCCTCCGTGTGGATTAGATAACTAGTTGACGACTTCAACTACATAAGCAGTCTGAATATCTAGAGCCTCTAGTCCAGCTTTCAGTTGTCTGGAGTCTTGCTCCTTGGGGAGCACTCCCAGGGCAACCAATGTCTTAGTTTGTTAATATAATTCCAGGGTCTGGAAGAATTTCGAATTGCGAGAGTGTGTTAGGGACCTAACCTACCTAACCCATCAAGTGGGTAGAATAATATATTTCTATGTAATAAAGGTCAATATTAATAAGGCCTAGCAATAAGGAGGAATAGTCAAATGTAAGAAGACCTAATAGAAGCTTCCACTTCTAGAAGGATCTTCCTCTAGATTGTTCTTTTGGATAGATAGATTTAGTATAAATAGGAATAGAGGGTATGAGAAGTTTTGTCTTGGATATTATTATAATAGAACTCTACTCTACTGGAGGTTGCCCCCTCAAAGAGGCAAGTGAACATTGCTCTCAGTAATCAAAGTGTTCTTTCTGGTGTTATTCTGGTATAATTTGGTATTATTGTGGTGTTGTTCTGGTTATATCATTGTTTATCTACTATTTCTAGATAATTATTTATGTTTTTCATACTATTTTATATCTAGAATATTACAAGTGGTATCAGAGCACCTTCCTTGGCAGAAAACTGTGGGTTAAATTTTTTCAGGGTAAAGACATATTATGGCGTCTTTAAGCTACAGAGATTTGTCATTACACGCATAAACCCGCAGTCCGGGATTCATACACGCAAGAAATACAAGTGGTACTTAAGCACACATGTGTTGGCCACCCTTGTAACCCCTATTGGTACCCCTTCGAGTGGTAGTGCATCAGACAACACCTGTATACGGACCGGCCTAGATCTCTTGAATCCCTCCATAGATAAATCGATTGACCACCTAACCACTATAGTGCCACTGAGAACAACACTCACGAATATACTCTCTAGTACTTGGGTAGTCAGGTAGTAAGGCTAAGGGTACGGTCTAGCCTCCTTAGTTGGTGCCCTGAAATATTGGGTCGAGTACTATTGCTGGACCCCGCACGTATATCGAAGAGCTATTGCACAAGGAAAACCCTTGTCTGTAGAACCCTTGAATACCCTAACCCTTGGGAAGGAAACAGAAATAGAACATACAAGATCTATTGTCGTGCCACAGTGTCTTTTGCATTCTGGTTGCGAAATTACTACACATTTCTTCCTGTTAAGCATTTGGGAATTTCGTCACTGTAGTATTCTTCACACCCAAGTATAACTCCGCAGGAGTAAAAATAAAAAATAAAAAATAAAAAGAGTATAGTGATCCCGTCAGCACACTTATTTGGGACCTATTCCATTGGATTCCCCTTTTCTCCCTGATCACAGTCATACCCTTCATGTTTAATCCTTTTTGTTTCAGTGGACTTGACCCCTTCCCAGTTTCCCTATTTTTTTGTCTATTCCATTATATTTCCCTTCAAGCACTGATCGTCGTCGTACCTATCACTTCTAAGTCCTTTTTTTGTGGTCCCACCCACCCATCTTTTTTCCTCACCAGCATTTCCCCTCTCCAAATGGCCACCACTCGCAACCAAGACCTCCAAACTTCCATCAATCAATACCATGTCTCCATCGAACATCTCACTTCTCAGATGGATTATAACCATTCCCACATTGACAAATTAGAGTACAAATTTAACAACATGGAAGCCAACCTCACAACCCAATTGACCTCCCTCCATTCTGTTTTCAATCAATTTTTGAACCACCCTATGGGTCCTTCCTTATCAAACCAAACCGATGTTGATGATTCCTCTCAGTCTCCACATTTTCACTCCAACTCCTTTCATCATGAACCATGTATTCCCCGCATAGAGGTTAATAAATTTGATGGCTCTGATCCTACAGGTTGGGTCACTCAAATGGAGCATTATTTTTCTCTGCATGGTATTACTAACGAGTTGGCCAAACTTCACTATGTTGTCCTCTATCTAGATCCTAAACGCTGGCAATGGTGGCAATGGCGAAAAAATTCACGTCAGGGGTATATTGCCTGGACCCACTTTTTTGTTGAGCTATATGCTCTCTTTGATACTGATACCCACTATCTCAGTCATTTGACCAAGTTGAAACAGTCAAGCATAGTGGAAGACTTCATCACTGCTTTGAAGCATTTGGACTTTCGAACAGAGGGCATGTCAGATTTGTTCTTCCCTGAATGCTTTATCAGTGGTCTCAAGGATGAAATCGGATCCCAAGTTCTCATGGCCCGCCCTCCAACTTGGTTGGAAGCTACTCAACATGCTAAAGAGGCCCAACAAGTTGTTTTTTCCCAAAACAAAAAACCCCTTTTGTTCCTCGCCCTCGACCCACTAATCCTAACCCCCCTGTCACTCCCCTCAAGGTCCACAAACTAACTAGGGTTGAAAAGGTTGAACACCAACTGAAGGGTATTTGTTATAATTGTGATGAAAAATATTTTCCATGGCACAAGTGTAAGGAACAAAAACTATTTATGGCCATTTCCGAAGATGTTCCTGAAGAGGATGTGGCAGTTCCCCTTGTTGAAGAACCCTCCCTTCCTGATGCCACCCAAGATCCTGTTGACCCACCTGAAGTTGACCCACTTATTTCCTTGCATGCCCTCACTGGATTCTCGGCCCTACAAATTCTCAAGCTCATTGGATACATTAAGCAAAGCAAGGTCATCATCCTTGTTGACAATGGTAGCACCCACAATTTTATTCATCGTCGCATTGCCCAGTAAACCAATTGTTATATTTGTGTTGTCAATAATTTTCAAATCATGATAGCCAATGGTGGGTCCATGAAATGTGGTGAGCATTGTTAAAATGTGTGTCTTCAAATTGGACATTACCAACTGAAATATCATATGTTTTCCATTGACATGGGATGTTGCGACATTGTGCTCGGTGTTGAATGGTTACGCACTTTGGGTCCAATTCTTATGGATTTTAAGGAATTAACCATGCAATTCCAACAGAAAGGAAAAAGGTATCAATTTCAAGGTCTAACAGTTGGTTCTCTTGAGATCATTAGTTCCCATCGTATGGAAAATCTCCTCAAGAAAGGTCACTAGTATCATTGCTCAACTATATTCTATTCAAGCCATTGAGACACCCTCTGTGCATCCTGACCTCCAAGCTATCATTTCCAAACATCAAGCTATTTTTTCCACCCCTCAGGGACTTCCTCATTCTCATGGTGTTCATGATAATTCCATTCCCTTTGTTCCTGGCATTCTTCCTCCCAATGTTCAACCTTATCATCACCCCTTTACCCAAAATAATGAAATTGAGAAAATAGTTCAGGAATTTCTCCAAGCGGGTGTTATCCGCCCCAATACCATCCCTTATTCTTCCCCTGTGGTCATGATACTTAAGAAAGAAGGTACTTGGCACATGTGTCCCAACTTTCGTGCCCTCAATAAGCTCACCATCGAGGACAAGTTCCCCATTCCTGTCATTGATGACTTCTTGGATGAGTTGAGTGGTGCTCATTACTTCACTAAACTTGATCTGTGTTTTGGATACCACCAGATACGTATGCAAGAAGATAACATACCCAATATTACCTTTCGAACTCACGAGGGTCACTATGAGTTTTTGGTCATGCCCTTTGGCCTATGTAATGCCCCCTCCACCTTCAAAATCCTCATGAATCATGTATTTTGTCCTTTTCTTCGTCATTCTGTCTTAGTTTTCTTTGATGATATTATCATCTAGAGTAAAACTTGGAAATCTCATCTTTCCCATGTGGATCAAATTCTCCATCTACTCTCGCAGCACCAACTTTTCCTAAAACACTCTAAATGTGCCTTTGGAGCCTCATAAGTAGAGTACTTGGGTCATATTGTTGGAAAGGCTGGTGTCCGGGTGGATCCTAAAAAGATTGAAGCAATGCAGTATTGGACTCGCCCCAAGACTATCAAAATCTTGCGTGGTTTTTTGGGTTTAACCAACTATTATCACAAGTTTGTTCGAAATTATGGGAAGATTGCAACCCCTCTCAGTGCCCTCCTTAAAAAGAATTCTTTCACTTGGACTCTCGCAGTGGATCAGGATTTTCAAGCTTTGAAGGAGCTATGTGTACTACTTTAGTCTTGGCCCTTCCTAATTTCAAAAAAACCTTTTTCCTCGAATGTGATGCCTCAGGAAGAGGAATTGGAGTTGTCCTTATGCAAGAGGGAAGACCTTTGGCCTTTACTAGCAAACAATTGTCCGAACACCATTTGGGCCAATCAATCTATGAAAAGTAAATGTTGGATATTTTTCATGTAGTGGATATTTGGCGCCTTTATCTCCTGGGGAAACGCTTCCAAATTAAGACAGATCATCAAAGCCTCAAGTATTTTCTAGAGCAACGACCTTCCTCCCCAGAGCAACGAAAATGGGAAACTAAGCTCTTTGGTTATGATTATGAGATCATTTACAAGAAAGGAAAAGAAAATGTTGTTGATGATGCTCTTTCTCTAAAATATGAAGATGAAGGGTCCTTTCTTCCCTCTTCTTCATTGTACCAAATTGGCTCCAAGTTGTGTGCCAAGAATGGCTACATGATCCTAAATATCGCATATGATCCAACAATTGAAATCCAACTCTCCAGTTTCCCCAGGGTACTCTTGGCACAACGATGAACTTTGCTACAAAGGTTGTTTGTATTTAAGTAAACAGTCACAACGTAAATCCACGGTGCTTTCTGAGCTTCATGGTACTCCCACAACTGGGCATTCAGGATTTACTAAAACCTCTGACCGGGTGAAATGTTCTTTTTTATGGGATGGTATGAAAAAGGACGTTCACACTTTTGAAGAAGAATGTGGTGTTTTTCAATGCAAAAAAGGGGAAACCATCAAACCTCCTTGCACACTCCAACCACTTCTGATTCCACCCACTATTTGGAGGGACATATCTATGGATTTTATTGTGGGATTACCTAAATCGGGAAATAAGTTTGTCATCGTGGTGGTTGTGGATCGTCTTTCCAAGTATGCTCATTTCTTTTCTCTTCAACACCCATTTACCGCATCGACGGTGGCTCAAATTTTCATGGATCGTATATTCAAGCTTCATGGTGTGCCTCATTCTATTGTTTCTGATCAAGATCCAACTTTCACCAGCAATTTTTGGCAAGAACTCTTCAGACTCCAGGGCATCCCCTATCATCCCCAGACTGATGGTCAAACTGAAGTCATCAATAAGTGTCTGGGGACTTCTTTGAGGTGTTTTTCCTCTAAAAGGAAAAACCAATGGGCTCAATGGTTACCATGAGTTGAAGGGTGGTACACCACTTCTTACCATACATAGGCTGATGAATGCAGCTATGGGAGACATCCTCCATCTTACAAACCTGTGAGATGTGGAACATAGTAGCTATGTGAAGCCTTTCTCTGAGCTTACAAACCTGAGAGAAAGCCCCTATGAAGGGTTTGTGGTTCCTGCCTGGGACAGAGTCAGGAATGTAGAGATGACCTCCTCCATGACGTGAGTGAGAAGTGTTGATGAATGCAGCTATAGGAGACATCCTCCAGCTTACAAACCTATGAGATGTGGAATATAGCAGCTATGTGAAGTCTTACTCTCAGCTTACAAACCTGAGAGAAAGTCCCTAATAAAGGGTTTGTGGTTCCATCCTAGGACAGGGGCTAGGAATATATATGGCCTCCTCCATGACGTGATAGAGATGAACTCCAGATGATAATCCAGTGGAAAAGAGATATTTTGAGTTAGGATGTGCCTATGGCTGAGCACATGGTGAACGTAGGAAATCCCAAAAAAGCGTTGGGCACATCATCATGAGAATAAGAAAAAATATGATGTGATGGCCTCCTCTGAACAAAAGCAGAGTTGATGTGAAGACTCTAGATTATCCTCATGTCGGTGGTAGTGGGAAAGCAGATTTGTAGAGCATACGTGACTATGGACGAGCATAAGTGCATGTGTGAGGACCTAGCTCATATGTGTAATGCAGTGACTCACGTCTATGACATCCATATGGATGTGGCCCCTAGTGGATGAGCACTAGTGGGTGTATCATATCATTTTCTATATATTGTTCAAGAGTCATACCTACCTGTAACCCTAGTTATTATGTAAAGGGTACAGGTCAGCCCTATGTTAATATGATTATTATAAAGAAGATAATTAATAATGAAAATATTAATTATAATAATAAATATAATAATAAAGTGCATTTGACATAGAGAGGTCGGCCCTATTGTGCCAATAAGATGCCCTTGCTAAATTATTCAAACTCTAATATAAGTAGGAGATGATTCTCCATTGTAGAATCGTATCCTCCTCACATGTTTTGGAAATTTCAGCAAGTA
>JZKD02S1641704.1:28279-40825 GCA_000966675.3 Picea glauca
GCAGTTTAACAACTGGAAGAAGATCATGGATTACTCCAAGATTGGGATACCGCAGTTTGATGGGGAATATTATTCCTTCTAGAGAAAAATAATGAAGACACACATAGAGGCACTAGGATTTGATGTCCGCCAATCAGTAGTAGATGGATACAAAGCACCAACCACCCCTCCAATAGCTAAAGATGGAAAGAAACTTGAAGAAAATAATTCAAGACCCACAAGTGCACTCCTGAATGGTTTGACTAAATCAATATACACCAAGGTTATGCAATGTGATTCCATTAAATAAATCTGGGACAAACTGAAGAATATATACAAAGGAGATGAGAAAGACAAGGAAAATACAATTCAAATTTTCAGAGAAAATTTGGAGCAGTTGAAGATGAATGAACATGAAGACATAGCAGCATACTTCTTATGATTTGATGAAGTAGTAAACAACATCAAAGGTATGGGAGATGAGATAAAGGAAACTTTTTTTGTCAAAAAGGTATTGAGATCCCTACCAATGAGATTTGATTCAAAGATTTTAGCACTAGAAGAGAGAGTGGACCTATCTACAATGACCATGGATGAGTTACATGGGACACTTATAGGTTATGAGATGAGGAAAAAGCAAGACAATTCAGTTACAAAGGAAGCAACATTCAAGGCATCTAAGACGACAAAGAAAAAGAATAAGAAAACAAAAAAGTCAAATAGTAGCAGCAGTGATGTCTCAGAAGTCGACGAAGAAGTAGCCAACTTCGTCAGAAAGATGAAAAAGGGAACCAGAAAATATAAAGGTAAGCTTCCATTGATTTTCTTTAATTGTGATGGTATTGGTCATTTTTCCAATAAATGACCCCATAATAAAAAGAAAAGAAATGAGGAAGATGACCCTAAAAGGAAACAAATACAAAAAGGCAGAAGAAACAAAAAGATTTTTTTCAAGAAAAGCCTTTGCACCAAAGAAGACAGTTCCTCATCAGACGAAGATGAAGTCAATAATAATGATACAGAAAGAGTATCATTCATGGTAGTAGAAGAAAAGAAGTTTCATAAGGAATATCACAGAGATACTCCATCACCCATAAGATTCATATTTCAGAATCAACAGCAGTCAAAAACAAAAAGGACTAAAGAAGACGAAGGATTTAGAAGAGTAACTCCTTTTAGAATATCTTCAACTCCTAGGTATCAAACTATATTCCTTGGACTATGTTATTCATGTAACAATTTTGGACATAAGGCTATAAATTGCAGAGAAAATAACAGGAATAGAAACAACCATGAAAATTATGCACAAAAGGGTTATTCAAGAAGGTCTAATGAAACACAGAGAAGAAGCTACAATAGGTTTGAATAATTTAGTACTTAAGTGGAATGCTACAAGTGAAACAATTTTGGACAAAAGGCCAAAGATTGTAGAATTACAATTCCTCCAAAAGAATCACAACAAAACAACAACAATTACAAATAGGAACCTCTAATAATATGGATAAGGAAGCAGAATCAATACAACAATGAAGAATGCACACTCTCTCTTAAAGATCAACACAAGAAATGTGGCTTGTATGTTGATAGTGGTTTATCAAAGCACATGACAAGTGATAAAGATAGGTTTCTAACTTTGAAAAAGGAAAGAGATGGGTCAGTCTCTTTTGGAAATGATAACTCAGCCAAAATCATTGGAAGAGGCATAGTCAAGATTAGAAGTAAGGATGCCAGGGCAGAAAATGTTCTACTAGTGGAAGATATAAAACAAAATCTTTTGGTGTAATCCAAATGTGTGACCAAGGTCACAAACTTGTGTTTGATTCACAGAAAATCAAGATAAGAAAATCAGATTCAGGTATAATGGTGGCAAAAACTGTGAGAACTCCAAGCAACATATACGTACTAAGTGAAATTGAAAAGGAAAAGTGTTTTTTATGAAAGGAAGATGAAGTTTGTCTATGGAATAGAAGAATGGGTCACATAAATTTTGATAATCTTGTCAAGGTCGGAAAAAAGGAAGCAATCAGAGAAATTCCCCGGATCATGAAGCTGACAAACACTTTGTGCAAGCATTGTCAACAAGGAAAAAAATCAATACCAAGTTCAAATCAAAGGAATAATACACAACAAAACCGTTGGAAATTGTGCATATTGATCTAGTTGGACCAACTAGAAGAAAGGGGTTGAAAGGTGAGAAGTACTTTATGCTATTGGTTGATAACTATATAAGAATGACGATAATTTTTTTTCTCAGGAAGAAGTCAGAGGCATTCGAGAACTTCAAGATGTACAAGGAGATGGTTGAAAATGAAATGGATTCAAAAATCAAATGTTTGAGATCGAAAAATTGAGGAGAGTTTAATTAAAAGGAATTTATGGAATTCTACAGTGAGCATGGGATAAAGAGGCAATTCTCCTTTTCCAGGACACCACAAAAAAATGGAGTCATCAAAAGGAAGAACATGACAATGCAGGAAATGGATCGAACTATGTTAATGGATTCCAAGTTGACAGATATATTTTGGGTACAGGAAGTGCATACAAAAATTCACATTCAAAACATAAGAAGGCTTAGAAACAACTGTGATAAAAATCCTTACAAGCTATGGAAAGGAAGACCAACGAATGTGAAGCATTTCAAAGTTTTTGGAAGCAAATGCTACATTAAAAGAGAAGATGGAAAAATCAGAAGGTTTAAATCTCTTGTTGACAAAGTTATACGTGTTGGGTAATCCAGCGCAAGGAAAGCATACAAATGCTTCAATATAAGGATCAACAAAATTGTGGAAAGAATCATTGTATGTTTTATGGGACAGGTGGATTAAGGATAAAAGAAGAAGGGAAGGATTCAATGGAACAGGTTAACAAAGAATAAGTAAAGGAAGAAGAAGTAGCAAAAGAGGAAGATGAAGAAGAAGAGTTAGAAGAATCAAAATAAAAACAAGTTATTTAACTACCTTCAAAGACACCTAGTAGACGAACACAAAAAATCATCCATCAGGTCAAATTATCAGGAATAAAGATGCAAGATTTGAATCTAGAAGAAGAATTTGTTCACAAAAACAACTACACCTAGCACTACTATCTACAATTGAGTCGAATCATTTTGAAGAAGTCAACAAGGATGAATTCTGGATCAAAGCCATGGATGAAGAGTTATATCAGATAGAGAAGAATGACACTTGGGAATTGGTTCCAAGGAAAAGGAACAAGAATGTGATCGGTATAAAGTGGGTCTTGAGAAACAAAATGAACGAATATGGATAGGTTACCTGGAAAAAAGAAAGATTGGTATGTAAAGGATACACTCAGGTTGAATGTATAGACTTTGGAGAGATGTTTTCTCTAGTTTCCAGAATGGAATTAATCAGATTGATCCAAGCTTATGCATGCTCCAAGAAAATTAAAGTATATCAGATGGGCGTGAAATCAACCTTCCTAAACAGGGATCTAGAGGAAGAAGTCTACATTGAGAAACCAGAAGGATTTCAAATGCTAGAGAATGAAAATTATGTTTACAATCTGAAAAAGGCCTTGTATGGTCTTAAACAGGCCCCTAGAGCATGGTATTCCAGACTAGATAGATACTTACAACAATAAGGGTTTAGAAAAGGGAATGCAAAAAAAAACCTCTGCATCAAGGTAAATCAAGATAGTATTTTATTAATTGAAGTTTATGTTGATGATATTATCTTTGGTAGTGATGATGACATGATGAGCCATAAATCTGCAAAGGTAGAATGAGTTAAAAATGTCATTACTTGGAGAATTATCATTCTTTCTGGGTCTTCAGATATGTAAAATCAACCAAGACATTTTTATCTCTAAGACCAAGTGTATCAGAGAAATGCTAAACAGGTTTGGAATGGAAGATTGAAAACTAGTTGCAAGCTAAGTAAAGATTATGATTCAAAATCTACAGATACAGGTATGATTGGCAGCTTAATTTATGTGATAGCTTCCAGACAAGATGTGATGTAGGTAGTTGGACAGGTGGCACGATTTCAAGCAGAACCAAAGGAATCACATGTTTTGGCAGTAAAGAGGATATTCATATATCTCAAGGGTATATAAGAGTTTGGATTATGGTATCCAAAAAGGAAGGATCTATCACTTGTTTCCTACATAAATGCATATTGAGCAGGTTGCAATGATGATCGAAGAAGTACAAGTGGAGAAGCTTTCTACTTGGGTGAGTGTTTGTTATCTTGGCTATCCAAGAAACAATCATCAATATCATAGTCTACATCTGAAGCAAAGTATATTTAACAGCAATGTGTTGTACACAGGTCCTATGGATGAAACAAACATTGAAAGATATACAGGTTGAGTATGATGATCCCATTCCGATATTTTGTGATAACACAAATGCCATCAGTATCTCAAAGAATCTAGTAATGCACTCCAAGACAAAGCATATTCCAATCAAGTTTCATTTTCTATGGGAATAGGTTGTAGAGAAGAGCATTAGAGTTGTGTATGTTCGGACAAAGAACAAATTGCATATATATTTACAAAATCGCTTCCAAGGGAGGCCTTTGAGTATATTCGCCAGAAACTCAGAGTAGTTTCTTCCCCACAATGACTTTTGAATGTTTTTCTTATATGTCATATATTTACATGAGGAATCACCATGAAGAGGATAGGGGACAGTTTGTATAGGGGGAGAAACCCCAAGGAGAGTTCACTCAGGGGGAGCAGCCCCGAAGGGAAGTTACCTTTTCCATTGATGTCAAAGGGGGAAATATTTTTTAGATGCATGGAGAGAAATCACAAAGGCATGATTCCAGGGGGAGAGATGGTCACAGGGGGAGAATGAGGGCCATGAATTCAGTGTTGCATCAGAGTGTTTCCATCAATTCCAAAGGGGAATATTTTTTATTAATTGGGTTGGTTTTCATTGATGTCAACCCTTGAAGCAAGTCTGGTAGAAAAATTTGGTAGCCCCATAAGTTTGGATAAGGGACCCATGTTTGTCTGAGGAATAATGTAATGAAAATCAATGAATTTGAAGGAAATACTATCATAGATGGCTAGTACATGTTGTGTCATTTCTGGTGATATATGGTACATCACATAGTTCCTCACAGTTGAGGATATATGGCTTAGTGAAGTTGGAGAACCCTCACAAATTATCTAGAAGCCCCTAGAAATTCAAAGAAGTCAAGTATTCTAGAAGCTCCTAGAAGAAGTTTGCTAGTCAAAGTGGTTGTAAATAGGAGTTAATCATGGGTAAAGTTGTTGCAATAAGAAAATAATTAAAAATAAATTAGTTGCAATAAGAAGTAGTGAGTTTACTATTTATGGTAAAGGGGTTGCAAATGCGTAAAGTAGTTGAAACTGGGTTATCCCAAAAAATGGGAAGTTGGGTAAAACAGTTAGAAGATAAACCCTAAAGGAATCTACTTGGAGAGTATAAATAAGAGAGTAAGGGCCTCCCATTAGCACCTAATTGAGAAAATTGAACATCTATTTTGTGAAATGTTATGGGCAGGTATCATTGACAAATCTAAAGCAGTGAGCCAGAAGCAACAAAGAGAGAAGTTGCAGGAGTCGAAGGGTCAAAATTGTGGGTATTGAAATAGGGTTTTACTGAAGACATCCACGGTTTGAAGTACTATAAGGGCATGGACATCCACGGGACACAGGGGGACAAAGCATGGATACCCGCAATTTTACTGAAGATGGAGCATGGATCTGTTGCCAAAGATGAAAAGGAAGTTGAGATCTATCATCAATGAGTAAAAAAAGGTATGTTATATGATTATCTTAAATAGATCCTTAGTGAATGCTTGGGGTATATCCATGGGAGATTGATCTTTTTTCCATGAGTGACTATTGGTTGTATGGTATATTTTGTATAAAATTGATCTACAGGGATAAATTGCTACTATATTGGTTGTTTATTGTTGGTACACTTCATTGAGCATATTTTTAATATATATCTTGTGTATGGTTGAGACATATTGTTATTAGTACCATTTGTGATTCACTACTAAATTTGAACGTTTTTACAATGAAGTTGAGACGAAGTTTCGTCAGACTAGGGTCGTTGTTGCGACCTAGATGATTTTTTTTGTTTCATTGGAATCAATTCATCGGTCTAGCGACCGGGAAAAGAAGCCTATTCACAATAGGGAAAAGTTACCGTTGGTCGGTCAAACGACCAATATTAGTCTGTATAGCGACCAACTTTAGCCACAAGCCTTGCTAGCATCTCTAAGGAAAACATAACCTTGGTCACTCTAGCGACCATAATTAGTTGGCTAGCGATGAATATTAGTCAGTCTAACAACTAATAATAGTCGCAAGAGAGACCAAAAAAACCCTGGCAAACTTAGCCAATAAACCATGCTGAGTCGGTAGAACGACGAAGATTAGTCACTAGAGCGACCAAACCTGAAGCTAAAAAGGTTAAATGAAGGACAAACAGGTAGTTGCTAGAGCGACCAAGTAACATACTTTGCGACCAAATGGAAATACAAGCGACAAACATGTTAGTTGCTAGAGAGACAAAAACTGAAGCTAAAAAGTTTAAACGAAGGACGAACATGCAGTCACTAGAGAGACCAAGAGACATACTTTGCGACCAAATGGAAATACAAGAGACGAACATGTTAGTCGCTAGAGCGACTAACGTTGGGGTTTTAAAAAAAAAAAAAAAATAAGACCAGACTAGCAAGCTACATAAAAGCATAATTTCATTATGTAGAAACAATACAAAAAAGTAGAGAAGAGAAGTATGACTATCTAGAGGTGATGAAAACACATTCTTTCAAAATCATTCTAAAGGGAAACAATACAGAAATATAATTTGGAAAATGCCCAAGCCAAATGGAAGAAATAACCTCAAAGTTATGTGAACTTGTAGATATGAGAGTAGTTCTGTTGGGGTAGAAAAAGAAGTCTTGTATTGTATTGACATAAAAAAGACAATTGTAATTAAGATTGGTCAGCCAAAATTCTTATGGAAGAGTAAGCTTGTTGTATTTAAGGCTTATATTGAATTACACAGGCTTTAATTGTCCATTCAAGAACTAGATTGAAGGGTGCCTACCCTTCTCATCCTTTGTTGTTTTAATTAACAGATTGCTTGTCCTTAATCCATATCATTTATGTCGACAATATCCACATATTTAGTGTTGGTTCATTTAGGGAGGGAGAATCTTTGAAGAAATTTTTTAATCTTTATTGTAGAGCCACTGGAATCGAACTAAATTTGATCAAGTCCTATAGAGTATACCAAGGCATGAGTAGAATCTAAATCTTATTCTTGCAAAGTAATAACATTTATAGGTTCCACCATTCTATAGTTGATCTACAACTTATTGAGAAATCGATCATGGTCAATCCTAGCAAATCTACACTCCTTGCAAGAAAATTCAGAATAGTGAACACAATGGATCTAATATAGAATTACCAATCTTATTTGTGTGCACACCAATATATCCAATAACTCCTCCATGATCTTGAAATATTGGTTTGCATAGATTTTGTCCCTTTATAAATGACATATACATAGAAAATCTATATATTTTCTAGCATATCTTAACGATGAGCACCCTAATCCTTCACTTTTCACACATGCCAATAATGCACATACACAGTTTTTTTTTTCTAGTACAACTCACACAACTAATATTTTCCATCATGCATGCATTAGTGAGAGTTATCACATAGTGCATATGCATTAGGAATTTCCACCATGTATCCATATTTTATGCCAAGTAAATGGCCTCAACAAGTCAATGAATACATAGATTTGCTAGCTCATGAAAGGGGAAATATCCTAGGGTGAGCTAGTATGAAAATAGGTCAACGTTAGGTAGGTTGGGGCTGCAAAAATAGCTTAGGACAGTCAAATGGTAGACAGTCCTGAGGAAGTTCTTCCCAATACACACCTCATTACTGAAATCAATTGAATGATAAGAAGTTCTTCCCATTGCTACATTTAATCACCACACGGCACATAAATCTAAATTATGGCATCAACTAGGACTCAAATCCAAATTTAAGAAAAATATCATTTCCTTATTTATGATAAATGAATATATGTTGCACTTAACTATAGGGAACATAATTACAATTGTGTGATTGTCACAGGTTTAACTATATCATTAGCTCAAGGAAATATTTAATAAACAAGTGACCAAAAGAACAAACCACATAAACATGGTGACAACAACAATTGCAAGGTATACTTATATGGAACTTAGTATTAAATTTGGTTAGAAGGAACATGATCCAAGTTATTGGCTTTAGTCAGTTAATTCCCTAGATGAAAAACACAGAGTAATTTTGGAGACAACCAAACACAATTACAATGGTATTTTGTTCTAGACATTGCAATAAATCAAATGATATATTAATCGCCCCAAAACATCCAAGAATGGGGGATTGTGTGAATCTATATCTATCATTAAAATGGTGGTACTGTCTTTGTAATAGTTATGTTAGTCCTAATTTGAATTCCAAGTTAGTAGCTTTAGTAGCTTTAGGGAGCTATATAGATTAGGTCTAGATGTCTTGCGTCAGGCCACTAAGAGTCCAGGATTTCTAGGCTTAGGATGTAGGTTAGGTTTAGGGTAGGCCGATGTATGTAGGGGTAGCCTTATAGGTTAGGTTAAGAGGTTTGAACCTCCTAGGAGGAGAAAGAAGCATATGAAGAGGATGATGAACCTCAGGGTCACCGCATTTAGTGTGTACTACATTGATTTAGGCTAACAACATTGTTGGATAGAGAGACATACCTTGGGGATTGTGCCCACCACTATGCATCCTTAAAACTCATGGAGTCAGCATAACTTTGTCTTCTTAAATTCAAATTTCCTAAAATAAATCATTGATCTCCAAATTCATTACGAAATATCATGATAGTCATAAATCAACCAAAAATCACCTTAAACCAGTCCATAAAAAGATCCATACCTTTGAGTGATGGGGTGTTGGCACAGGGGAAAACCCAGGGTTCAACGCTTCAATAGTGCACCAACAAAACCCTAACTACCAGCCCTTTCGGAAACACCTGTGAAGCATATGAAGTCTCACCCGAGGTAGAGGCAGGGGTGGTTACAAGACTCAGGTGTCTACAACCTTAGCTGGGACACAGATATTTGATTCTTACTCTTAGCAAGCACTTTAGCAAAGATCGTTCATCAATATTTAACACTCAAGGCACTCCGCAGATGGCACAGAGCACCGCAACATTCACTTGGATCTAGGTTAAGTTAGCACTTAGTAACAGCAAAGTAGGTTTAGCACTCAACACTTTCATATATGTCAGATCTGTACACCCATACATCTAAGAAGCACAAAGAAAAGTGGATCTATCTAAGAGTATCATAGAAAATCACATAGCATAATCATATCAAGCATAACACATGGAAATAAACCAACACATTAGGTCTATACACCAAGCATAACACATAGAGTTATCGTGGTTCACCCCCACCATGGGGCTACGTCCACAAAGTATTCTTCTTCTTTATTAGCTTTGGTCAATCAGGTTACAGCACAGAGCTCACACTTGTACTCCACATAGGACAGGAGATCTGCACACACCTCGCCACATCCTCCTTCCCTAAGTAGATCTAGCACAGAGCCTTCTTACAATCCATGCACTAAGCACTTACAGCACTTGCACTCTGCTCTGCAAGTCGGTCACATAATATATACAAAGCCTTTACTGGCACAGATCTTATCTTCTTTCTTTCTCTTACATTTCTTAGCTACTTATTTATACTTTACAAAATAGGCCTAAAACATGGGTAAACCCATGGGCCGACATCCCTTTCCCATTACATTAACCCAAAAACCCTAAAAAGGGCCCCAAAAATGGGTCGAGATACCATGATCTCTTCTTCACCTGGTGCTCCATCTTTGACAGACTGTCGAAGTCCAAAAATGGTCAAATACGACCAAGAGCTCCTAGAAACTTGGTCAAGGGTCAACAAGCCCCCAACACTCACTTGTGACTCATCTCGAGTCACTCTAGTTTGATCAACTCCGCTTTGAATGTCTTGATCTTGGCTTGAGCTAAGTCGACCTGTTGTAGTGCGACAACCTCTTTCTCGGTCAACTCCTGGATCACTACGTCGTTTATTAGTCCTTCCATCCACTGTTTTGCAGTGGTGACAACCTGTTCAAGCTCAGCTGCCTGGATCTCAACTTCAATGAACAGTTGGCATGCTTTCTCTTGGATCGGTTGAAGTCATTGAGAGACTTCCATCACTTTACTTTGCATCATGTGTACCTGTTGTTCGGCGGTGCGTTGTTATGGAAATCATTTCATTCTCTTGACTGGGGTCAAGTCCTTCAGCTACACCTGTAGTGTATCTACATTCTACTTTTCTTCTTGGAGCTCTGCCTCTAATGTATGCAATTCAGGTTTCTCTGTGAGGTTCTCATAAGTCTGGGTTCTTCTAGTGCTCAGTTGCTTACATTTCAAAGACAAGGTTTTTAACTTGTCAACTGCGCTACGGGCAGTTGCCTCCCTTAGATATCTTACTTCTTGGAGAGTCTTGGGCATGGTTCAAAGTTCCAGATTTGTGATGCATTGCTAAATTTGTTGGATTACTTCTTCAATTTGGGTCACCTAATGTGGGAGATGCTCTTCAATATTTACTTCAATGACCATCACAAAGCGAAGTTATTTGTGAACTCGTTCCTACATGTCAAGTTGCTCTGCTAGCAATTGGTCCTTGCTCTGTTGTAACTGTGCTTTCTCCTCCTCCCACTTCGCTTGTAAGGCAAGATGTTTCTATTATGCCTTCCTCTATTGTACTATAAGTGTTCTTTGTACTTGTGTCAAAGCCTGTGTGGCTTGCGTTGTGTCTTCTTGAGCTTGTCAAAGGCGAGCTTCAACTTTCTCGGTGATCTGGTGTAATTGGGTGGGCTCATCACCTGTTCCTATTGTTCATCTCATCAAGGGAATAGTAGAATCGTCTCAGCTAGACTGAAGTGTCTATTGCACGTCTTTAATTTCACCCTTGAGTTAGTTGAATATCTCCTCCTACTTCGCTAGTTTCCTTTCTGCGATCTCTAGTGAGGCATCATTCAACGCAGCGATCAAGAAGTCAAAGTCATACTGTGTGAGGGTAGTCTTAAACATAGTATGGGTGGCCTTAGTTTTCTTTTGGGATGAGGGATTTGGTGGGGTGACCTTCCTTTTATTAGAGGGCTCCTCCTCCTCTCTAGTTGGAGTAACCTCGCCTTTGTTTTTCTCAACCTCTATGCCACCTAGTTCTTCACCATCACCTCCCTGTGCAAGTGAGATCGAAGTAGTATTCGTGGATGTACTATGGATATCTTGAACTTCATCATCCTTCTTAGTCTTTCTCGGTCTAGGTGTATCCAATATAGCTTCAAGGATTTCCACATCGGCCATTTCTGTGGGGTCTGCTAGAACAAGGAGGTTCGTCGACCATTCCTGGGTAATCTGCTCCAAGTTTTCTTCTGTCAACTTGTAGTACAACTGGAGTTGTTGTTTATGCTCATCTGCGCATGCTGTGATATAGGTGAAGTGGTAGTCTACACTGAATTTGATCAAAGGTCTAAACCTATGAAGTGTGTTTGATGTGAGGTGCAGTGTAGACTGGATTTCATTCTTTAATTGGTTGAAATAAGCATGGAAGATGACATTGGATTGCCACTGCTTGTTCATGTCAATGGAGTACCACAGCGTACAAAACTTTGCAGCCAGTGGTTCGAAGGGTTTGATCTCCAAAAAAGTGGCACCTTCTGGTATCTCCCAGGTAATGAAAGCGATGAGTATGAGAAACCAACTAAAGTGGAACTCATACCCTTGGTATTGTTCTTCTCTACAATCAAGCTCTAGTTGATTTACAAGGTACTTCACCCAGTTCATTTGTAGTCCCTCCTCACACTTCCCTGTGAGGTCAACTACAAATCCAGTCACCTGTGTGGGTCTGTTCTTGTGGAATAACTTCCCTGCGATCATATGGAAACTGAGGCACACTACTGCATTCTCGATGGAGGCTACCTTGTAGCCTCATGTTCCCTTCTCTACATCGCCATATGTGTCTTTTATTCGTTGGGAAAGTGTGTGATCTGTTGTCTTTCCAGGGTAAAACTCCTATGGGTCAGGGCCCTGCATGCTTAGCCCTGTGATAATATTGATCAAAATCAGATCCACCGTGATGCGATGATCCAACCATAAGTATCCTCTGTGGTAGTAGGATAGCAACAATCTAATGCATGCATTCACTTCCTGATGCCTCCCGAAATGTGGAATATTCATTACATTGAGGAGGGTTGACTATGCGAGGTTATGGGTCCATTAATGAGGGACAATCTTCGGGTTCCTCCCTTTTGTGATAGTTAATTACTTGTGTGGGGATATCATACTATAAAATTTTCAATCTCCATGGTTAAAATCACTAAATTCCAGCACTGTGAGCTTATCCTGGTCAGCACGAACTGTGCACACCCTTTTCGGGAGGTACGCAGTGACCAAAGCATAGTCGAATTCTCTGGGTACAGTGTTTCGATTCACTGTGTTTCTTAGTAGTGGGATATATCTAGTCAAGATACTTTGGATCATCTTCA
>JZKD02S1641704.1:70679-91931 GCA_000966675.3 Picea glauca
GAGGAGGTGGATCTATTATCACCCAAAATCACACTATATAATATTAAGTCCCTAATAAAAATTAGGTTACCTTTAGGGATACACAAGAGTATTGATGCCCAATATCACCAAAAAATCCACTGCTCTACACTTCTAGTTGGTTCTTTTCCAACTCAAGGAGGAAACCCTAAATGTAAATTTACTAAGGCAAAGATACTTAGATATTCAAGAAGTTCCATGAAATATAAGAACAAAATTAGCGTGATTGAATCTAATTAGAGTGATTGTAGTTGAATCAATAATCTTTTTACTCTATCAAAAGTGGATAGACCATAAAATCTTTCTGAGTTAAAATAAACCATAAAATCTTATTTAAGGAGTGAAAATAAACCACAAAATAGTTCATTAGCACGAAATTACTAAATCACACAGAAAATTTTTAAGTACTGACCTTCAAAATCTCAGCTATGTAGAGTCTAATCAACTCAATGTTTCTCTTCTTGAAAGAGAATTGAAATCAAGATTTCATAAAAAACCATAACACCTAAATTATTTTCACAACTGTAGAAAATGATTGTCGCAACTATACAAAATCTGTCGTAACTAAGATATATATAGGATTGATTTGTCGTAAATGACCTTTTCATTCTCACACGTGCCATAGTTGTTCGTTATAACGACTAAAGTTAGTCACTATAGCGACTAATTGGTGGTTAGTCGCACTACCAGCTAACTTTAGTCGTTATAACAACCAACATGGAATTTTGGTCGCTAGAGCGACCAACAGTTGGACCCCAAAAAAAAAAATTATATTTAGTCCAAAAAAGCAAAAAAAATACGACAAACTTTTAAACCATCGTAATATTTCATCGTGATTTTCACCCAATGTATTAGTTATTGTGTAACAATGAGGTTTTGATGTATGGATAATATAAGGGTTTTGTTATATCACACAAGATTAGTGATACATATGTATGAACCTAGTACATGGTTGTGTTATATCTACTTGAATATTGGATGAGTATTCTTTTCTATCAGGTTTTCCAGTTTGTGAGAAGATACAGAGAGATCAGAAAGTGATCGATAATGAGACACAGACACAGACAAAGTGATAGAGAGTATCAGTTATACTAGCATAGTTTTGTGCTAGTCTACGAGTTGCAGCAAGTAGAGGTGCGGACATCCATGAGTTGTAGTAGGGAAAGGCGCGGAAATCCACGTGTTGCATAATAATCAATCACGGATCTACAAGAAATTTTTTAAGAAGATTGGTACAGGTTGTGATAGGATTTTAGTGACAGTTATGACAGTGACAAATTTGATTCAGTGACAATGACAGGTTGTATACATTTTGCATTTATACTTCATGGCAGTTGAACGAGGAAATGATAGGTGATTATAGCCACCTTCTGATTGTAGTCAGAGAACATAGGGGTTGTAGCTTCCTTCTGGTTGGTTCCAGAGAATTGGGGAGTTGGATATTCCCTCGGGTTGTAGCCTGATAATATAGGGGGTTGGAGCCTTCTTCTAGTTGCATCTAGAGAACAAAGGAATTTGGTGCTTCCAATGTATGTACTTCTTAAAGACATATAAGAAAAAGCATTCTATGGTTTTATCCCACATTGGGTTTCCACGTAAAAATATTGGTGTACTGTGTATGTGTATGATTCTTCATTGTTCATGGTTTATTTATTCTGCACTTGTTAAATGATATTGGTAAACGAATCATAAATATATATTGTGGTTAAAAAGGATTAAAAATAACTATTATTGATTCACCCCTCCCCCCCTCTTAGTAATCCAACATGACCTTGGGATTAATATGGATTAGACCCATACAAACCTTATTTATGGAATCTTATTCTCTTTCTAGAAATCCCTTCACATAACACTCTATGTTGGATGTCCTTCTGCTTATTAACAATGCCATGTTAATATGATTAGCCCATTTTTATTTTGCTAAGATATTGCACTTCAAATGTGCCTCTATAATTATGCATAGGACCTATCATGAGTTTCAATACTCTTCCTTACCCAACAATCACCTCTAGCACTCACCTCTATCATTTTGGAAAGTTTCTCCAAATTTTGACATTATTTAGAAAAATCTTCTCATCGAGTAGTTACATGGTTCATGAAATCCAATTCCACTTTTTCCTGAAAATTTATGGACAAACCATATTATCCCCTAGAGAACTTAGAACTTATTTCATTTCATCCTTTGTATTACCTTTCTAATGACCATACTCATGCTTCAATCTGATTTATGAGTTAAAAGTTATGGCTTTCTAAAATTCCCATTCTGCTCAATGGTGTCCTTCACATTCATAACTCACCTTTCTTCTGATTCCTTGAGGATCCTTCGGATCAAAACTAAATTTTTGGGTGGATGTATGGATTTTCCTATCCAATAGATTTCTAATGAATTCTTTCTTTCCCAATTCTGAGCACTAAACATAAAGTTATAGTCAATTGAATATTGTCAATTTACCCCTTTTGTGCACCTTTCTCCCTGGTGTAGATAATATCAAACACTAACTTTTTCCACTTATAAAGGTAAATTTGTCGACAAACAGGGAAAATTTTCTAATAGAAATAGATAATAATTCCAATACTAAATTCACAACCACTCTGAGATTGTCAAACTGATGCTCCAGTCACAATCTGCAACAATCTAGAAATTACAACTTTTCCCATTTGCACCTTCTCTTGCATTAGAAAATTTAGCCCTATTCATACATCCCTACACCAATTTATTTGGAATTTTGACAGAATGTAAATTGGGTATGTTCATGAATTCATTATGAATGATCTGTCCAAATCTCACCTTCATTCGGGCTCTGGGTTGATAGTTATGGCCCACGGAAGTTTTGATTGTTTTTCATTTCTATCCCTCTATGTTGCAAGTGTCTTTTTCCTCTGCATGTACATTTTTTATGTACCCATATTCCAAATCCAGTTCCATGGATGAATTCTATGGTTCATGACCTTTCCATAGACTACTCCTGTGTCCCAAACAAAATTTTGAGCAAGGAGTTATGCCCCATGGAAGTAAACTCGTGTTGAAAACATACCTTGCATTGTTTTAACTATAACCTTCTCATATAAGCTATGTCTTGCATTCATAATAGATTTTTGGAAACCTCTCACTGAGATATTTTATCTAAGCTACAAAAACTTTATGTGGTACATTTGGTACTTCTAGTTTCAAAAATGCAGACTCCTAATTGTTTAGGGCCTCAAAATTCCCCTGCAAGTTGAAGACCTTCAAAATCATAAAATTTCATGGAAAATTGATTGTTTTACTATTATAACAGTGTTTTTATCTAAGTTATTGATCTCAAAATAAGGATTAATCTCCTCGTCATCACCAACTCAAAGCAATCAGAACCGGTTATTTTCCAAAACTATATCAACAATCAGTGATCGACTATTTCTTTGGTAAATCAAACTTGATCACTAATTTCCCCAAACCTCGATCATTAACCATCGACCATCGGTCTTAAACCATTGGTTTTCTCTCTTGGAACACAAATATTTCCCACAAATTTTGTTGAACCCCGATCATCGGCAACCGTTCATTGGCGAATTTCCTTGAAAAACCAACTTGTTTACAAATTTCATCGAACCCCGACCATTAGCCATCTCTTGGATGATGTGGAAAATTTTTTGACATGGAATGACACATAGATGATGATGTGGCATGACCTATGGATGATAACATGACACTCTGGATGATGTGGCATGACACGTGGATGTTGACATGGCATGACACGTGGACATTGATGTGGTAAGACATGGTGTCCTCCTCTTTCCTTTCATCAATGATCAACAAATTATTTTGGATGAACCGAACACCTCACCAATTCTACCAACACCCGATCATCGACCACTAACAATTGGATATTTCCTTTATTTGAACCAAACTCTTCACCAAACTCGTCGATCTGATCATCGTCCATTGGTATTTTTTGTTGGCAAACTAAAACGCTTTGCAAATATCATTGATCTGACCATCGGCCATCGACGAATTATTTTGGGCATAACCAAATAATTTTTAAAATCTCTCAGACCATACATTGGCTATCGGAGATCTCTCTTGGTGAACTCCAATACTTAAGAATTTTCAACCAAATCCCAAATGAATCTAGGTCATCGATCTCCCATTCAAAATTATCTTAATTGTTGATTCTCCAAACTTCACCCAATTTTTTCGATGAAGCTCAACATTTGATATATTCCATTTCCCAGCCATTGAAAATGAATATCAACATCGATTCTCTAACTTATCCAATCTACGAAAAATGAATCCTATCCATTGATTCTCTTCTTTTTTCAAAACTCCAAAAAAATCATAAGTTTGTAATTCAACTTACGATGAATCTGGTCACATAATGATCCAAATTCTTTAAAATATCATAACAGGAAATAAGTACACATTATGTACAAAATGTGAGCATGGAGCACAAATCCAAGATATATAAGTTACACAATAACGCCTTAAATAATAGGGGAACCCCCTCCACATAACCAAATACATTGATGCATCACAATTCACATGTCCACAATAATGAATACATGATCTCTATATATACAGATTCACACTTGCACATGAGGCCCCTTTATTATTAGGTCGACCTTATTACATATATATTTACACATTACATGTACATTCAGGCCCAATATGCCCCCCATTGGGTCATAATAGGGCCATTGATCTCAAAATCAACCATGATCTTGGTCGTCAATTCATCAAATTCTCCTAGCTTCTTTAGCTTCCATTAAAACATGAATGTTTTACCTTCCAGATCGAATTGAACTCTGCAACCTGCATATTGATGCCTGAGATCATCCCTTCAACAAATCTGAGGCATTTAAAACTCAAATTTTCTCACGAATTTGGGGATTCTGCTTTGATTTTTCACCGTTTTTCCCCAAATTCTTCACAGATCGAAATTCTTAACCATTGATTCGCCATATTTCACCCAACTCTGTTTATGAAGCTAGATATTTGATCTATTTCATTTCCCAACCATTGAAAATGAATCTCGACCATCAATTCTTTAACTTCTCCAATATGCGAAAATGAATCCTAGCCACTGATTCTCTTCTTTTTGCAAAACTCCGAAAAAATCATAAATTTTTAATTCAATTTACGATGAATATGGGCCTATAATGATCCAAATGCTTAAAAATATCATAACAAAAAAGAATTACACATTATGTACAAAATGTGAGCATGGAGCACAGCTCCAAAATATACAATTTACACAATAACTCCTTAAATAATAGGGAGAACCCCCTCCACATAGCCAAATACATTCATACATCATAATTCACATGTCCATGATAATGAATACATGATATCTATATATACATATTCACACTTGCACATAAGGCCCCTTTAATATTAGGTCGACCTTATTACCTATATATTTACACATTACATGTACATTTAGGCACAATATGCACCCCATTGGGTCATAATAGGGCCATTGATTTCAAAATCAACCATGATTTGGTCGTTGATTCATCAAATTCTCCTAGCTTCTTTAGCTTCCATTAAAACATGATTTTCTTACCTTCCAGGTCGAATTTAACTCTGTAACCTGCATATTGATTCCCTATATCATCCATTCAACAACTCTAGGCCATTTAAAACTTGAATTTGCTCACGAATTTGGGGGTTTTGCTTTGATTTTTCACTGTTTTCCCCCAAATTCTTCACAGATCAAAATTCTTAACCGTTGATTTTCCAAACTTCACCCAACTATGTGGATGAAGCTCAAAAGTTGATCTATTCCATTTCCCAGCCAATGAAAATGAATCTCGACCATCGATTATTTATCTTCTCCAATCTGCGAAAATGAATCATAGCCATTGATTCTCTTATTTTTGCAAAACTCTGAAAAGTCATAATTTTTTAATTCGACTTACGATGAATCTGGGCCCGTGATGATCCAAATGCTTAAAAATATCATAATAAGAAATAAGTACACATTATGTTCAAAATGTGAGTGTGGATCACAACTCCAATATATATAAGTTACACAATAACTCCTTAAAGAATAGGGGATCCCCCTCCACATAACCAAATACATTCATAAATCATAATTCACATGTCCACAATAATGAATACATGATCTCTATATATACATATACTTTCACATGAGGCCCATTTACTATTAGGTCAACCTTATTACATATATATTTACACATCACATGTACATTTAGGCCCAATATGCCCCCCATTGTCTCATAACAGGGCCATTGATCTCAAAATCAACCATGATCTTGATCGTCGATTCATCAAATTATCCTTGCTTCTCTAGATTCCATTAAAACATGAACTTTTTACCTTCTGGTTCAAATTTAACTCTGTGCCTTTCATATTGATTCCCCAGATCATCCCTTCAACAATTCTGAGGCATTTAAAACTCAAATTTTCTCACGAATTTGGGGATTTTCTTTGATTTTTCATCGTTTTCCCCCAAATTCTTGACAGATCAAAATTTGTAACAATCAATTTTACCAATTTCATGTTGGTTCTTGGCCCATACAAGCCTGATGTTTGAGCCAAAATCTCTAATACCATAAGACAATGTACCCCAATCCAACTGAGGAACATTACGTGCAGAATACACATATGAAATTAAGATTTTCTTCTAATTAATTTCCTCTAGATTACCAACTATAGATCACACATAGATTTAACCATTCATGATACCATAATTCTAAATGCATATAAATCATAAAGAAAACCATGAATGCAACTATTCAAGCAAAAAAACAAACATATGGAATTCATAAAACATTTACATAGTAGAATATCGTCATAAAAATAACAAAAAAAATATTTGTTAATAGTTAACCAACTAGCTGCATATGACGGATGAACCTCCCAGTCATAGGCATTTTTGTTCATTTTCTCTCAACAACAGGCCACCTCCAAGCTGAGGCTATGATTCCACAAGAAGATCCAACCCTCTTGGCTCTCCACTCTCCACACACAACATCCCTAAAACCGAAGTTCTAGTCCCACAAAATTTTCAATCCTCCAACTCTCTTCCCCACAACCTGCACAACCCAAGGAATGTAACCCCTTCACTTCCCACAGCTCCTCATAATGTACCATTTGTTTATCAGGGATTCCAATGCACTCAATTGGCTAGGACTATCTCAACTGGGGACTCTAGGAACTCTCAACTGCTTCAAGAGTGCTCACAGCAACCTTCACAGGGATCTTGAGTCATTTCCTCAATAGGAAAATGTACTACAAGATTACAACATGTTTTAAAGACGCACAAGCCCCTTTATCAACACAAAACATAGCCAAATAATGGTTTCCTTCAAGGACGACATGGATGGTGCTCTTCCTAGCACTCTAATCCTCTCTTGCTACTCTATATTTGCATGTAAAAACTATCTCTCTTCTCCATACGAATTTCCTTCTCTTTCCTTTTCTTTTTTGACTCTCACTCTTCCAAAAGATAATTCTACTTTAGCCCTATGCTCCCAATAACTATGGGATGTGACTCCTCACACCCACCCTCTTACATGAGTTTAATGATTGGCTTTGGGAACACTCAACAACAAACAGAAGGTTATACACAATGATAATTATTTCAGGAATGTGGGTTTGGATTAAATACCCATCCATAAATCCCCCTTGGACCCATCTCTCTTGTGGAATCATAGCCCCCCATCATTTTCATCCCTCTCATATTGTATCCAACAATTACTACTTTTATTAAGCATTTCTATACATAAAACATAGTTTGGCCCTCAGCCATTTTTAATCAATATGGTCTCTATTCCCTAACATATCAGCTCACCATCCTAATTCAAATTTATACTATTACATTGTAATTTGTGGAGATTAAAATCATGGATGTTACAAGAATCCCCATATAGTATATCTTCAAATGTCAATCATCCAAAACAGTCTAAGATACAATAAGGGGCTATGGTTTCACCATACACCCCACATAACATGAAGCTTACACCTAGCATGGTGTAAACACTTGTCCGCATAGGGGCAGACCCAGGGTTCAATGCTACAACAGTGCACCAACAAAACCTTAACTACCATCCCTTTCGACAATACTTGCAAAGCAAATGAAGTCTCACCCGAGGTAGAAGCAGGGGTGGTTGCAGGACTCAGATGTCTGCAACCTTAGCTGGGACACAGATCTATGATTATAACACCTTATCAAAGCACTTAGCAATTATGGTTCATCAGTATTAAACCAGTAGCTACTTCGTAGACAAGACCCTAATTACAGAGCATCGTAGTATTCAACCAGATCTAGTATGTTCAAGCACTAAGCACATTCACATGGGTCATATCTAGCAGTCATCCATATTATTCAGCACTAAGCTACCATATTAGATTCACTCATCATCTAACAATGCACTAAGCATTTAATCATATAAACAAGAGAGCAACCATAAATCACAAAGCATTCACAACACAGGATATACATGGTTCACCCCCACCCTGGGGCTACATCCACCAACTTTTCTTCTTTTTATTATCTTCTGTCAAGCGTCTTATAGGCACAAAGCATCAGACCACTACTCCGCATAGGACAGGAGATCTGTGCGCACTTCGTCAGATCCTCCTTCCCCAAGTAAATCTAGGCACAAAGCCTTACACAGTCTGCACACAAAGCACTACAGATGACTTGCACTTAGCTCTGCAAGTCTTAATCATGTCTTCTTGTACATAGCCAGTACTAGTACTCAGCCATCAGTCTCTACTTACATCACCTAGTCTTCTATTTATACGTTACAAAATAGGCCTAAGCATGGGAAAACCCACGGGTCGACATTCCCATACCCGTTACATATCCCAAAAACCCAAAAATCCCTAAAAAGGGGCCGAGATCCCACGATATCCACTTTGTCTTGCCCTCTACCTTCGACATCATGTTGAAGTCCCAAAAATAGGTCAAACATGACCAAGAATCCTCAAAACTTGGTCAAGGGCCAACAGGCCCCCAACACTCACCTGTGACTCGTCCCATGTCACTCTGATATGGGTAGCTCTACTTCAAAACCCTCGAGATTCTTTGACTTGTTTTTGTGCCATGGCCTCCTGCTCAATGAATTCTTGGATAACAGCTTCATTGACAGGTCCCTCTAGGCGTTGTTCAGCTGCAATGATGACTTTCTCCAGCTCTGCTCCTCGGCCTTCGATCTCTGAGAATAGTTGGCAAGCATCATCATGTATAGGTTGGAGCCTTTGAGTCACTTCCATGACTCTGATCTAAATGGTGTGGACCTGTTGTGGAGTGGTGTGCTACTCCTAGGATCATTTCATTCTTTCAACAGCTGATAGGGGCTTCAACTGAATCTATATTGTTTCTTCTTTCTCCTTCTCCTCCTAGAGCTGTGACTCCAGTGCTTTTAATTCTGGATTCTCAGTGAGTAGCTCATAAGTTTGGGCACTAATATCACTTAGTTGTTTACATTCCATAGCGAGGGCCTTTATTCTCTCAACTGCACTTCGAGTCATTGCATCTCTTTGATCCCTCACATCCTGTGGGGTGTCGGGCACTGTTCAGAGCTTTAATTCTTCTATTATTTGTTGTAGTTGTTGGATAGCTTCTGCGAGCTGGTCTACTTGATGCGTGACTCAGTCTTCTGCCTTTAGCTCTAAACCTGTCATAGAGCGAAGTGCCATGTTGACTGCTTCTTTCACTTCGAGTTTCTCTACGAGAAACTATTCTTTTTCTTGCTGAATCTGTGCTTTCTCCTCTACAAACTTTATCTGGAGAGCAACCTTCTCCTACTCTGCAACTCAGCGTTGTTCCACGACTACTTCTTGCACTTTCTTCAAGGATTGTGTGGCTTGTTCTGTTTCTTCCTATGTGCAACGAAGGTGAGCTTCGGTCACATCAGCTAGTCAGCGGAGTTGGGTTGGTTCATCTCCCAACTCTGGTTCTCCCAATGGCAAGAGCGTAGTGGACACTGCGTGACTGGACTGAAGAGCCTATTGTACCCCTCGGAGCTCAACTTTTATTTTGTCGTACATTTCTTCCTGCTTGGCTTCATGCTTCTATAAGATGTCCTGTGAAGCATCTGTGACAACTGCTATGATAAATTCAAAGTCATTGACAGTGAGCACAGTCTACATCTTGGTCAAGGTGGCTCTAGATTTATTTTGGGAAGAGGGTTTCAGGGGAGAAACCTTCCTCTTCTTCAAGGGATCAACCTCATATCTAGGTGGTGTTACTTCGCCTTTATTCTGCTCATCTTCTTTTCCATTTATCTCTTCTACTTCATCATCACCCCCTCGGCCAGGTGATACTGAAGCAGTCTTTTCTAAGGCATTTCTTAAGTCTTGGACTTCTTCGGTCTTTTTCCTTCTACTGGTTCCGGATGTGTCATGTTCTTTGTAAGCGGCCTCTGGGCTATCAATTTCATGATCAAACATCTCTGCAAGGTTAGCGGGGATGAACCATTTGTTGGCATAGGGGTAGACCCAAGGTTCAATGCTACAACAACGCACCAACAAAACCCTAACTATCGGCCCTTTCGGCAACACCTGCGAAGCAGATGAAGTCTCACCCGAGGTAGAAGCAGGGGTGGTTGTAGAACTTAGATGTATACAACCTTAGTTGGGACACAGATCTATAATTATAACACCTTATCAAAGAACTTAGCAATTACAGTTCATCAATATTAAACCAGTATCTACTTCGCTAGGGATGATTTTAGGGGCTAAATTTTGCTCATGGGCTAATTTTCCATGGTTTTTCGCAAAAAAAGTTTCACTATTCTAAAAATGATTCGCCAAAATTCTAAAGGATAAAATTATTTTACCTTAAAAACCACCAAAATTTTATACAAACTATATAAAATCCTTAAAAATTTGAATATTTTTACAAAAATATCGCCAAACATTTTATAATTGGAATATCAAGGATTAGTAAGATTCGCCAAGGTTTCTACATTTTAAAATAAATTTTCATTCTTAAAATCATCCATTTACTTCGTAGACAAGACCCTAATTACAGAGCATCATAGTATTCAACCAGATCTAGTATGTTCAAGCACTAAGCACATTCACATGGGTCAGATCTAGCGTTCATCCATATTATTCAAAACTAAGCTACCATATTAAATTCACTCATCATCTAACAGCACACTGAGCATTTAATCATATAAACAAGAGAGCAACCATAAAGCACAAAGAATTCACAACACAAGATATACATGGTTCACCCCCACCTTGGGGCTACATCCACCAACTCTTCTTCTCTTTATTATCTTTTGTCAAGCGTCTTACATGCACAAAGCATCAGAACACTACTCTACATAGGACAGGAGATATGCATGCACTTCGCCAGGTCCTCCTTCCCCAAGTAGATCTAGACACAGATCCTTACACAGTCTGCGCACAAAGAACTAAATATGACTTGCACTTAGCTCTGCAAGTCTTAATCACGTCTTCTTGCACATAGCCAGTACTAGCACTCAGTCATTGGTCGCTACTTACATCACCTAGTATTCTATTTATACATTACAAAATAGGCCTAAGCATGGGTAAACCCATGGGTTGACATTCCCATACCTGTTACATAGCCCAAAAACCTAAAAATCCCTAAAAAGGGGCCGAGATCCTGCAATCTCTGCTTCGTCTTGCGCTCCGCTTCGACAGCCTGTCGAAGTCCCAAAAATAGGTCAAACATGACCAAGAATCCTCAAAACTTGGTCAAGGGCTAACAACACTTTAGGAAAAAAACAAATTCTAACACTCCATCTGCAAGGAAGGTGTTTTCACCAAAACCAAGCTTCTCCATAAGCATATCATATTTCACCTTCGCTAGGGATTTGCTAAAATGTCAACAACCTACAAATATGTAGGAATATAATCAAGGGATAAAGCACCCTTATATGCCTTATCTCTTGGGAAATTATAATAGATGTAAATTTTATTGGAGAAATCATGGAACACAATATTATCAAAGTGTTTGCTACAACTTTGATTTTCACAATACACAATTGTGAGCTTCAACTCCATATCGCCTAGTTCTACTAAGAATTTGTGAAGTCGAACTACCTCACTACCAATTGAGAAAGATGTTATATACTATACTTATGTTGAACTAAGTGTATCATGCTTCCTGTTAAAAAAATATGTCATACCTAATACACACACTAAAAAAAAAACTAAAACTACTCTTCTATGTGTCAATGCCTCCTACCCAATCTGAATAAAAAAATCATAGAGAAGTAGTCCTTTATATCCTATATATCTAATTCCATATAGATTGGGTCTTTCAATTATCTAAGCACATGCTTCTAACCCACCCAATGATTCTGGTGTAGGGAAACCATAAACTAACTCAAGGCATTCACAACATAGAAAAACTCAAGCTTGGTATTCACAAACATCAATGACCCAATCGACTTCTTGACAAATTAGGGTCAACCAAATCAAAATTATCCTCACATATAAGCTTCAAATTTTAAGCCATGAGTGTTTCCAATGGTTTTCAATCAAGCATCTAGAATCTCTCATCTCCAATATGAATCTCCTTTTCCCAAGGAGGACCTCTCATGGACCCTGCCAAACCTCCAGCCCTAAAAAGTAATACATTAGATTATTACCCTTCATATCAAATTTACTTGCCATTTTTTTGTTGCACCACATAATAGGTTTCTTTGAACTGTGTATGATTATTAGTTCATCCACATATATGACCAAGACAACCAAATCATCTTTAACATACAAACAATAAATATTTGGGTCGCCGCTTACATTGTTAAACCCCAATTTCAATAGGTAGTCATCAATCCTATAGTACCATGCTCATAAAGCCTATTTCAACCCATAAATGGATTTCTTCAACCTACAATCATGGGTATCACACCCATGTACCTCAAAATATCTAGGTTAATTTATGTATACTTCTTTTTTAGTCACGCCATTCAAGAATGTTTTCTTTACATCCACCCAATATAAACACCACCCAGAGCATGTTGCTAATGCAAGAATGGTTTATATAGAAGTATACCTAGCAATTGGATCTCCAAACGTCTCATCATGATAAAAAAAAAAACTTATATTATTCAATACTCCCACTAGCAACATGTTTGATCTTGTACAACCATCTAGAATGAACATTGATTTCCCCACAAGTCTAGGTAAAATATTCCAAACATCATTTTTGGGGATGGACTTTGTAACACACCCAACCCCTTAGTTAGCAATTTAAAGAATGGGGCGTCAAAATTTCGATCTCCTCAAGTAATCAAATCCTCCATCCAGGGTCTCTATCATGTTCGTCTCATCCAGAGCTTTCCAACCATGGTCTCCATGCTCAAAACTGATCTCGAACTGGAAGATATACCCTTCCAAGGTTCCTCGGGTGTTCATTGGTCGGGGTCACGTGGCTTCCACATAGATCCAACTCAAAATAGTTGATCTTGATTTCTTCGATATCCCAGAGCTTCCAGCACTCCTAAACCTATGGAGAATATCCATTCGCCAACCAATCCATCTACTAGGCTTAACCCTCGGCTAATACACCAACTAGCGTGTAAATTCGGCGCTCGAAACCTTGGCCTCCAAATTTGAACTCAGGGCCTAGCCCCTTTTTCTTCAGAGATCATCGAATATGTCCACGGGCTATGACTAGACTCTAAGACCACATGCGCCTATTATGTCGCTTCGGAAATTTGGGCTTCGAGCGTTTTCAATCCACCATGCGACAATTCCTCTAAACTTTGAAGTGGTGAGGTTTTGAACTGACATGAAGGGATCAACGGTCCCTACTCTCTTTCGAGTTCAGTGGCCCATGATGACTTTCGGCCTCTGGGCTTCAGTGAAATCTAAAACACCTCTTCACAAAACCTCTGGAGTGATAAACCTCTGCACTATGCGATCTTACACCACGCGTCCACAGAACATCAACAGTTTTGTTTTACTTCGGAACTTCGTGCTTCGAGAGTTTAACTCACTCCTCAACTAAAATCTCTTGGATTTGGTCAATGTCAGGTTGACCACAACCTAGATATGATGGTCTTGATCTATCCATGTAGAACCTAGATCGACGACTCGTAACCTCCTCTCAGGGTTCCACTGTTGTGCTTGGCAACACCGTCACTCGACACATGCATCCCCACATGCTCTTGACATGATGCACACTTTCCCTCGATCGAACGATCGAGAGGGATCCCGAAGGATACATAGATCCACGGTCCACATTACTTCTCTACTTCGTTCTTCAGGGGTTTGGTGTTACTAAGCCTCTATTCTCCCGAATCGATCAACATCGGGTTGACTACCTCATAGATATAATGGTCGGGATGGCTCCCAGGCATCCTCAGATCTACAGCCTACATTAACTTAGGGACTTCAGGACTTTGGGGAGTTTACCTCCCTCACGATGAACACGATCATTTCATTGAACTTGTGAAGTCTAAAGGACTCAGGGGTTTAACTCCGCGCTCTTTCCCATATCCAACGGTCACGACAGACCTTGACTCTTCCCGAACGGATCTCATTCGTTCATCTTACAGACAAAGGAAAACATTCCCTTTTGATACTTCAATCTCATTATTCTTCCTGAGCTTTGTTATCTCTGAAAGAATTAAGAGCTTTGCGCTCTTTCCCTTGAACTTAACACTTAGAAGGACCATCTACGCACCCCTTGTGCTCCTTCATCAATATAGAATTTAAGAAGTTCTCAGCCTCTGCCCGCCTCGCAGAGACTCCATACATACCTGCACTACCTCTCATGTGCTTAATAGACTCCTTCCTTGCTTAAATTCACAATTAAATGGAAATAAGGGACACATTATAACCATTAAGCAAACATTCACATCCTTGAAAACATTCACAGGATATCCAACTTTATTACACAATTACAACTCGATTACAAAGGGTATGAGAATATTTATCTATTACTGGTTGTAGCCAACTAACTGACTATGGGAGTGTGCCTTTCCACCCAACCATAGGCTCATAGGAATTCATCCTTAGCACGCTGTCCACCCCCGTGCCAAGCCATGATATCATTAGGGAACTATGCCATCTCTCAGATACCTTCTCTCTGTTGCAGTATCCCTGTGAGGTTTATCAGATGATTCCTCAGCATCAAGATCACGTCCGGGTCCTTCAGGTCACGGTCTCTGCACTTCCTTTTGGTTCGCGCATCTCCTTCCAAGCTTGCACTCTCCTCTCTTGTCTCATCTCTGTCCCCTCTGTGTGTATCCTACATTCCTTCTTTAGGAAGGTTACCGACCTATCATGTTCCTTCTGTCAGAAGGAATCTCAGGTTTCCAGGTCTCTGTGGTACTTCATGATGACATCCCATGTTTCCATTCATGGGGGTGGTTGATTATTCAACCACCCGTCCTTTCCTTCATTAACTGATTCTTTCCTCTAGAGATATCATGGCTCACACTTCAAGGATTCACCCCCCAATAGTCAGTTACGGGTAATTTAACAATAATATATTTACATTGTCCACATGCCTTAGCATGGTAATCCTATTTTATGATTAATTACAAGCTGGGGGAAACAGGGGTATTACAGAGTTAAACTCCACAATGACATGGCACCCCTCCATTCCTTCTTCTCATAGGCATCCTCAAAAATGGAAGGCTCACACAATATCCCCATCTCATGTACAAGTGACACAATATCAACAAGTAACGTATAAATTCCATGATCTTGCACACCTCTATCCAAAATCCTCAAACTTGCTATACTACAATTATTGATAGTGCATCGATGTCCTTCAAATGCAAATCTATGTTGAAAACATGTGATTTAAGAAGATGAAAGAATATTCTTCTTCAAACCAATAATAAACAAAACATCATTCAACTCAACATCACCCTATGGCATCTAGAAGGAATTGGAGCCCAATCCCTTCATAGGATAATTGGCATCATCACCCAAATCCACATTCATTCCTCCCTCTTTCTTTGGAAAGATACTAAAGATTTTCTTGTCATAAGTCATATGTCTCAATCCCCCACTTTCTACATACCGTCCAACACCTAACAAATTTTTGGTAGAAAAAGAAGACACCATGGAGAATACAGTCTCGATCTTGGATTCTAACTCAACCATTCTAACTATATCCTTTGGAATCCCTATAACTTGTGTTTGTTGCTTAGCCTTCCATTTGTTCTTCTCTGGAAATTTATTGGCATAATGTCCCCTCTAATGACACCTAAAACACTTAATATGACTCAAATCCTTCATGCCTTTGCTTGATTATTCCTTCTTACCCTTCTTGAGTTATGTTTGCCTTCCCTTCCTCTTTCTCACGATGAATATTGGGTATTCTACTTCACTTTTCTTAGCTAGATTGGATTCTAATATTGGTTCTTTCTACACAAATTCATCCCAATGCTTCTCAAAATATGGTAACTTCTCATAATCACAAATACCCTGGAAAAAGGGTTTCTAGGATGAATTAATCCCATTTAAATCAATGGGCACCATCTCTTCATCCTCCACTTTTTCCCCTATGGAAGTCCACTGATCTCTCAACTCTATGATCTTTCCAATGTAGCTAGCCACTAATAATGTGTCACTCATGCAGATTCCCAAGAGCTTGTTTCCAAAGATCATTTTCTTATAGATGTTCACTCTCTTGTGTAAGGAAATCAAAGCATCGTACATCTTCCTACTGGACTTCGTATCTACAATGTGAGTGATAGAATTATTATTCACCAAATCAAGAATGATTATATTTTTATTGACTTATTTTCTCTTATGATCAACAAATTGCTTTGAATTTGTAGGTGCATTGATCTCTTTCTAAACATGCCCCCAAATCTCAATCTCTTCTAGTTGTATTTGATGTGTGTACTTCCAAGGTGTAAAATTGGAAGCACATTCCAACATGTCACACTCTCTATGACTAAGAGTAGTCGTCCTTGCAAAGATAAAGCACACCTCAAAACAAAATCAAAACAAATCAAGTAGATCACCCTTCTAGGGTTCAAGTGCTTCTCTGAGACATGTTAGGGTTTCATACCTAACAACCTATCACAAGTCAAGTGCCTCTCCCAACCATAGGACAATAGAAATACACAACTCCATTTTCACCAAGAGAGCAATATCAGTCGAATCATATATAATACCACGTGGAAAATTCAAATATATGCACTTTAAAAGACTTCAAAATTTTCAACTCGTTTATTTGAGGTTATATGGATCTATATCATAGAACTTTCGAGCTTATGGATGAATTTGAAATATAAATTACAACAACAATATACTTCACTTTTTTCCAACCAAATCACTAGGTGAGCTTAAGAAAATAGACACCAAAAATATGTACTTGAAGGAGAGAATATTCACGGAGCTTAGGGAACGATCTTCACTATCAAACAAATCTTAAAATTACTTTATTTGCAGTATTTCAGATGCAAATCCTAACGCTCCAAGTCTTCTCTAACAAATCCTCCTTGTGCCTAATGATCCTCCACAAGATAGCTCCACATCCTATGCCAAGGCATCATCCTCCTCAACATGTGCACCATGTAGAATATGTCAATGCCACATACAATAACTAGCTTTATAAAAAGTACACCTCCTCTAGCACATATCTCACAGACAAGCATCCACCTACAATAATAGTTGTAAATATTAATTAAGAAAACTAATCTAAGATACCACAAGGAGTTAAGGTTTTCCCATACACCCCACATCACATGAAGCACACCTCTAGCATGGTGTAAACATTTTATGAGCAACCAAAAATCTAATAGTATTTTGATCATCATCACTAAAGTAATGATATATTCAAGAGTTAATTTCAATATGGGAGGTTGCTAGGAGGGGGGTACCCACCCCTCCCCTCTCAATTTGGTCACACATAATCATGGGAGCCATAAATTAAGAGTGTCCAATCTCCCTCCATTCTCATAATGCATGATTATTCACTCATTTAGTGCCACTGCTTAATTTTTAAGGCATTTGGTTTCTTATTGAACGTTATTCTAACATATTAGACTTTGAAATATTCGATAAGTTAGAAAATCTTATTCTCTTAAAGAGGTGTTTAACAAGGGTGTTCAAATCTACTTTCCCCCACTAGAAAGAGGAGTGTGAGTAGAAAACCCCATATAAATTATAGGTTCAATTATGATCAACAAAGAAGCTAAAGACCTCAAAATCCAACTACAAAAATCTAACTACATCTTTGACACAATCATCCATCACCTTAACCAAACACCATGTGAATATGAATACAATGTTATCGTTATGGATGAGGTCACTTACACCTACTCTCCCTAAGTTTTCCTTTAAATAATGTCGAAGAAAAATATATATGTATTATTACTCAAAACCTATTTTTGAATATCTTCACCCTTTGAATAATGTCGAAGAAGAATATATACTTATTATTCCTCAAAACCTATTTTTGAATATCTTCACCTGAGTGATTTAACTTCCATGCATTTGTTGAATTTCCCAAAATAATCTTGGAAAGTTGAAGAATGTGTTGACCAAACTTTGTACATTTAAACCAACTTATCTCTATTTGTTGCATCCCCTTAATCAACTCAATCAATTCACTATGGCATTCAATTTTGTTATTTTGGATAAGAAGCTTACCTTTATGCATATACATTATATACATTTATGCATATACATTATAGATGGAGACTTTGTTTATAATAAAGAAAAACAAACTTCATTGAAAACCTCATTTCGCTATGTTTGATGTGATGCATTTAAAACCACTTAGAATAATGTGAATGATGGTTGTATTTTGTCCATTATGTTTGCTTGTTAGCATTTAACTTGTGTTGAGAGCAATTACAGATATGGACTTCATTTTTTTAAGCCAGCAAACATCTCAATGCTAACAACAATATCACTCATCAAACAATATAAATAAAACAATATCCAATCAAGTCTAGTGCAATAAGTTATCAGTCACTTTCACAATTTCTTTGAAAGATGGATTTGATTTTGTTTTTAACAAGTGAGTATCCCAAGTCCTTTAAAATAAGTTATCACTCATTTTCATAATTTCCATAAGTTATCAGTCACTTTCACAATTTCTTTGAAAGATGGATTTTATTTTATTTTTAACAAGTGAGCATCCCAAGTCCTTTAAAATAAGTTATCACTCATTTTCATAATTTCCAAGAGGGATTTAATTTTGTTTTAACCAAATCCCAGCAATCACACGTAACCAAAATCCAATCAAGCAAATTAAAATATATCATCATTCTTTAATATTCTATTTTAATATTAATATTAAAATAACAACAAAATTTATATTTTAATATTTTTTAATTTAAAAAATCCAAAAGTACAATTAACTCTTATATATATTCTTCTTTAATATTTTATTTTAATATTAATATTAAAATAACAACAAAAATTATATTTTAATATTTTTAATTTAGAAAATCCAAAATCAAAATTAACTCTTACATATATTCTTGAAGAGATTCCTCGTCTACTTTTATTTTTCCATTACTGGGAACCAACGGAATGGAATATAACAGCTTTGCTACACATTTAAAAGTATATTCGTAAGGTTAGGTGCCATTGAAATTTTATATGACGCGTCCCTATAATTTGCATGCTACCAACCAAAAACTATTATTATATAAACACGATGGCATTTTCCCCAAGTAATATTGACTTACAGTGCAAGCAATCCAAAGCAACATCTAATCAAAGCTAATTTTTAAATGCTAATTGTATTTGAATTCCAAAATACCATATTATAAGCTTGTGTGATCAACCATTGCATGATGTAATCCATCATTCAATACCACAACACTATACAGATTAATCAACATTATACAGATTAATCAACATGAAACAACCACTTTTATTTTTAATATTTTTAGCTTTCACTTCAATATTTAAACACTGTCCGGGCTTTAATCTGACCTATGGTTTACAATTTATGGCTTCCCGAAGTCCTTCGGGCATTCATTGGTTGAGGGCCACGTGGTGCCCATGTGGATCCATCTCGTTCGTACCATTTTTAGGTTCCTACCTCACGTAGGGAAGGTCCATCCACCATCCAAACCAATGGCGAGACTTAATCCTCATCTAACACACAAGCTAGAGGAAAATTCGGCATTTGGTCCTTCGGTGTGAAACGTCTCTTTTATTTTCTGCACGCATGTCCTTTGAAGTCTTGAATTCCTAAACTCCCGAAGGATCCCGAAATATTGCCACATATCTCCGTCCTTCGGGCCTTTCGATTCACCCTCAACATTGTGTTCCAAACCTCCGGACTCCCGAAGTCCCGGAATCTCTCCACGTGGCTCCGGCCTTTTGGCCTTTCACCTTACCCATGACGTTGCATCCCAAACCCCTGAAGTCTCGAAGTCCCGAACTCCCGAAGGGTCCACTCTCGCACGGGGTGACATACTAAATGTGACGGAAATTACAGGTGGGTAACTAATACTCCTCCTGCCACATGGACCAAACAGGTAATTGCTAGAGATGACACGCGGCAAGGTAGAGAGGACATGTGGCCCCTACAGTGGGTGACACGTGTCACATTTTAATGGGAACGTAGGGTCTGTGAAAAATCTGAATTTAAGTGACACTTGGCACGTCAAACGTGGGTCCATGTCACCCCGGACTGATCGCCTTTCAAGTCCTTCGATCTCACGGTCGAGGCATGTCCATGTAACTCCTGGATCTACAACATTTGTTACTTCATAACTTCAACATTCGGGGGATTCGTGGTGTGAATTCCTCCTTGCTCTCAGAGTGATCAGCGTCGGGTTGACCATGGTCTAGATCTGATGGTCACAAAAGATCTTGAAACGTCCTCATGTCTACAGCTCTTATCACTTCGCGAATTCATCATTTAGGTGCTCCACTCGCTTACCACTCCCTTTCTTTCGGAGTGATCAACGTCGAGCTGACCTTGGTATAAATCCAACGGCCAGGGAAGATCGTGAAGGATCCCTAGATCTACAGTTCTCGTTACTTCGCAGCTCCGTCGTTCGGGGGTTTTGGCTTTATGGCCACTCCACTCTCCCGAAGTAGGACTTCATCGAAGTATCGTATCTGGGTCCCTCCTCTAGATGATCAGACGGTTCTTAACGAACTCCCCAGATCCACGACTCTCCTCACTTCATAACTTCGGCGTTCGGGGACTTTGATGTTATAACATTTATGTTCTCCTGAAGTGGGATTTCATCGAAGTTACCTTGGCGTAGATTCAACGTCCAAGGGGACTCACGAATACCCTTGAATTGATGATTCGCGTTACTTTGCAATGGGTAAATGAGTCAAGGTTTAAT
>JZKD02S1641715.1:0-14872 GCA_000966675.3 Picea glauca
GCCATTTCTGGTGGTATGTGGAATGTCACATAAATCCTCATGGTTTGAGAGTTATGGCCCTATGAAGATGAAGGACCCTCATATGTAGGCTTGAAGCCCCAAAAGGTCAAAGAAGCCAAAGAAACTTGCAAAGAAGAAATTATTATTTAAATGGTAAAGAAAAGTGACAAAGTCAAGGAGGAATATTTAAATGATTAAGAAATGGAGAACTTTCTAATTATGGAAAGTGGCTAACCCTAAAAATGAGGAAAATAGGTTAAGTAACCTAGAAATGGGTTAAGTGACCTAGAAATAGGTCAAGTGACCTAAAAGTGGGTTAAGTGACCTAGAAGATCCTTATAAGGAAGCTACTTGGAGAGTATAAATAAGAGGCAAGGGTCTATTGTGAAACATATCTCTCATGTATCTCTTGTGTATCTCTTGAGCATGTATTGAAGATCTATTCTGAGAGAGAGATGATCTCATGGACGCATCAAAGTTTCGGCAAGTCTGAGATCATGACAGAAAAAGTCTTGAAAGTTAAGAAACCCTAGTTTTCAAGGTATATGCGGGCTGTAGTAAGCCAGGGTGTGTACATACACGGGATGAATGAGGACAGGGCACGTATAGTGGATGAAGTCATGTAGACTTGTGTGTGAGATGGTGCCAGGCTCTTGAAGACTGAAGCAGGTTCCAGATTTGCATTCTATGGGCTCAGATCTGCCATTGAGACTTTGGTATGGTTACACCATTGTCATGATGGATACTATTGCTTGTTGTATTGTGAATGCTTAAGGCATTCTTGGTATGGTTATTGTGATGTAGTTTGTGTTGGCCGATAGAGTGAGCAACACTCTTATGATTTAGTTGTTGGTACGCTTGTTTTTTTTTGAATACTCTAGTTATCAAAGGTTGGAGCCGCCCTTTTTCTAAGTAATGAAACAATATACTTTAGCCCCAAAAGTCAGATTTCGGGATTTCGTGTATAGCATGATTATACCTACCAAAGCCCCAGTATCCCGACACGCGAAATGACGATCGTTGGTTTAGTTCTAATCACCATTACTGAACCACTAAGAAGGGATTATCACCTTTTATTACCTCATGCTCTCATGTTTTGGGAGTTACACGTTGAACGCCTTTTGAACCTCCGACATGCGAAGTTGCGAAACTGTTTTAAGGCAATCTGGTTAATATCAAGAATAATCACATTTAAGCCATAGTTAATCTTTATCGCGATTTCACGACTCGACGGTTGTTACCTAAAAAACAACACGTTTGTAACTCCAATCCCCGAAGTCACGATATTCATTAATTAATCGTGGTTAATTAAAAGCTTAAGTCAAATCAAAGTTAATCAACCAAATCACACTATCACGATTTCAGGGTTCGGGGTTCAAACACTAGGAGTGAAATCATCCGATACTACGAACGCCGAAATGGGAACTAAGGACTAAACACATTTAATTAAAATTTTGAACTGGATTAATTAACACATTAAGTAACCTTCAATCCGTACAGCCTACGAACCAAGATTTAAACGTTGCCTCGATCCTCCCGAATCACGAATTATCAAACATTTATGGCATTTATTTTGAAATTCAGTGAGGTGATTGATATTAAGATCTTGTTTTATTTCTAAATATTTCTATTAAATGATTTAAACGTTTTGTCAACAAGGACTCACATAGACTTAAGTTCTCAAAGCGAAAAGGCTTCATTCATTATCTCAGATTTTCTTTCTAATTTGCGCAGAGTCATTTCACCAAGATAACCTCTGTATGTGTTTTCATTTTCTGTGATAGGGGATCTAATTGCAAGGTTCTATATCATGGCTTCACGAAAAGTGTCCAAGGCAGCTGCCGAGAGTCCAGGTCAAGGTTCAGATATTTTTTCTGATACCTCGCCTAGAAGTATCAATATTATCAAAACATGGATGCATGTCTCCAACATTCTACAATCCGAGCTGATAAATTGTCCAGATGATTCCAATGATAACGAGAAAGATGACTTGTCCACCAAATACAAAATCATCGCTCAGTCATAGATGCACAAAATAGTAGCAAGGTCACGACATTTTCCCTATTATGATATGATCAGATGGGCGTTGGACCATGTAGACATCCCGACTGGGACAATATTCAACGAGCAGAAGGTGGCAATTGGGACATTTATACCAGAGAACTTACAGGCAATGTATAAATTGTCCCCCACACCAAACCTTACTCACAATGCCGAATTCTTAGAGGGTTTCAGAAATAAGGAATGCGAGTAGTTTGGGGAAAACTTATTTGATCTGATCAAAGACTGGGTTTCACACCCCATGAAATTCAGGGCCGATACCCATGGAATTTATTCAATATCATATTTAGTGTCACAATTCATGTATATAGCGATGATGGCCTATAGACTGTACGGGAAGGACGACACCACTCACTTTTTAATCCCATGGGTACCTCTTAGTCATACAGTAGCTGAGGGATTTTCTTTCAACTGGGCCAAATTGTTGTCAGACAGTCTGGCCAGTCGAATTACTGAATATCGAGCACAGAAGACGAGTGGGAAAGCAACTTCATTCTTTATGTCTACTTACATCATGGATGCTATTTTCTTCATGAAACCTTTCCCATTAATGAGCTGGAGCTGGACTCCAACTAATGCAGAGCCTATTCATGTCTACCACTCAAAACTCTAGGAAGATAAAGCCAAAGAATTCATCTACGAGATTTTCAAATGGGTAATGGTACCAATGCATGTCTCCATCTTCGGCCATCCACCTCCCAGGATTTCGGATAACATCATAGACAACCTGAGCAGTGTGGTAGATTGGTATATAGAAGTGGTTTTTTCATACATTAGGGTTTTTGGCACCTCTTCTCCCCCATATGCTCTGCCGCTATTCTTACCAGACAAGCTAGTGTGTCGCGAGATCGCCAGGAAAACTGTGCTCAGTGGGGTAAGAAAGGAGCTCAAAGGAGTATCAAAGAAGGTATGGACACGCTTCCCCATTCACATTGGTACATATTCTTTATTATATTTTGGCCATGCCAGAGCGGAGGCTACGACCTTGGAGGAAATGAAATTGGTAGACATTGAGTTTAAGAAACACGACCCTAATAAGGTTGTGACTAATCACATGGCGAGTTGTGGGCTGAAGAGATATGAACATGAAGACTCACCTCATGATGAAATATTCCGAGGTGGGAGGTCCTACTCTAAAGTCTTAAGCTAGGTTCAAGCTCTACTGCCCGGTGATATGGTCGATTTTTATAAATTCCAAGAGCACAGGAGAAGTTTCCTCCCTAAAGTTTTACAGGGAAAAAACTCACAACCTCCGGGTACACATCAAGCAGAAGATAAAAGTCCAGCGAGAATGAGCCCTAGCAAACAAGAGACTCAGGGCAAGACAGAGGAAATTGAGATCTCGAATCAGAAAAAAGAGATCCCCAACCAAGAAGAAGGAAACCCAGAGATAGTTACCACGGAAATCGACAGCCCTATTGCATTCGTCACTCCCTTACAATTCATGAAGGGGAACCACAGTGCAGAGTGGATATTCAAAGAATAACTAATTCCTATCTCTATAGAAGAGTTTCCTCCTAGTGAATTCTTCTTCAGTAAGAAAAGGAAGGCTGTGGTGAAGAAAAAAACATACCAAAAAGAGGGCGCAGTAGCTAAAAAATACAAAATCCTAACGGATGGAGAAGCCTTGGAAGAGGAAGAATTCGATGATGAGGTAGCAGGAACATTGGGGGCCTGTGCAACAACCAACCAATATTTAGTTGGAAATTTGAAGGCACGGTTGAAACAAAAGAGCCTCTTGATCAACAAATTGGAGGCTCGGGTAGCAACGACAGAGGCAAATTCCAGGGATGAGGCAAATAAAGGTTTTGAGCAAGCCAGAGTAACTGATCAACATGAAATCAAGAGACCCAGATCTGATCTCAAGCAAATGCAGTAGTCGGCAAAAATAAGTCAAGCACAGATAAGTCAGCAAGAGGAATTGATAAAACAGTTGCAGTCAAAATTGAATTCTGTCGAAAACTAGGTCATAGACATAAAGATATTCCAATCCCAAGCCACCGAAGTTCGAAAGAAGGTAGAAATGGCTTAGCAGTATCTACTTTCTAAAGTAGAAACCATCCAGAACCACTTTCAAACAATAGATTAAGTGCTAAAGGACATCTCTTTGAGAGAAAGAGAAGCTGGGGCAACTGGTGTTGCTTTCCAGGAGGCTATTATAGCAACAATGAAAGAAGAAGTGGTCATTAGTTCCAGGTTGTCCATTCGAGAGAAAACTAGAGGTAATATCTTGTTGAAGACATGGGAGCATCATATATCCGAGAACAGGAAAAAGGCTAAAGGTATGAGATATTCTTGTGAAGAGATATTTGGCTTGATAAATAAAAAATTATTAGATCTCTATAAAGAGAGTAGTTCTGGAACGTTGGGCAAAATCTACATAGCCAAACATTTGCTGGATATCAAGGAAGGTGTGGAAAGAGAGAAAGTCGAATTGTCCCAGATAAGTCAGGTCAATATGGTCCAAGTGGATAAATGGCTGATAAAGCCAAAATTACAATTATTGTCTATTATCACAGAGGACAGACAAGTAGGAAAGAGATTGCCACAGCTGGCAAAAAATTTCTATACTTTTGAGGCTAACAACCAAACAAAACCTTCCAAGTTGATAGCCCAGTTGATAGAAAGCTATGTCAATTGTATTGAGCAGGGGAAAGGGAAGACTTATGGAGGAAAATAATGACAGATGTTTATTCCATTCTATTTTTGGAGCTAGAGAAACAAAGAAAAAAGGTGCCCTGCCGGTATGGAGGAAGACCAAGGACAAGGAAATGAAACGCTTCATTTTTTCACTTGTAACTGAAACTTTAGAATGATTGGAATTCAAAACGTTTTAATTTTGTATAAGTATAATTTTGAAAGAGAGAAAACATGCTTTTTCTTTTTTGCCGATTGTAATAGATACATTTCCTTGCCAGAATTAATACAAAGCAATTCGAAGACTCCAGATTCCATGAAGACTGAGTTATGTGTTTTTCTCTGTTATTTCATATCTTTTCCTTTTATATCATTCACCTTCTTTTTGGATTCCTAGACTCTATACTTTATAGCCTTAAGTACAGACTCTGGAACAACATCTTTCTGGCGCTGTTGCTGGGGACCGAAGATACAAAATCATTTTCCCTGGGAGAGCAACATTTGCAAGTTTCTACTCTTTGACAGTGAACAAGGAGTGAACACCTTCTAAAGGCTAAGTTTTTATTTTTCACTTGGCGACTCCACATTTAAGTAAGCTGGAATCCATTCAAAGGAACACCAGACAAAACCTAGATGGTAAACAGACTGCGCCTATTTATGATCCCAAAAATATACTAAAGACAAGAGGCTCCCTTAAGCCAACTACTGCGGTCTACCAGCTCAGGAACATGCAACCTAAGGCTAAGATTCCACTTGAAACTCTTACTTCGCAAGAAGCTCCCTCTAAAACCCTTTTCGAAGAAACGTTGGCCAAAGCAGTTGGGGATGAAACCCTAAAACCAAATTTAGCTTTCCCCGAAGTTAAATCTGAAATTCATCCGACTATCTCCTACGTAAACAAAGATGAGAATCCTTCAGTAAAGCTAGCATCGATTGATATCCCACCGATTCTTCGGTTAGATTTCCCGATCTCACAAAGTCTCGAAGAGTATACTATATACTTAGATTCCATGCCCGCTATTTCTCCCATTTACATCTCTTGCAAATCGGAGGAACCAAGCCCCCGTATCCTGTTCCCCCTTTGTTTAGTTTTTTCGTCTTTCGAAGAAATTAAAGATTCACTATACATCTTCTAAAACCCTATGTATAATGTGCCGGTTTCCTATCCTAGAGTGTCTATGGCGACTGCCGGAGGAGGAGGAGGAGGGGGGGGCCAAAAGCCACCCCCACCCCCCAGGATTTTCACTAAAGTAGCTACCAGATATGATCCTCTGGTTCTTCCAGTACCCCTTCATGACCTTCCTAAAAACTACATGAAAAATCTACCTAAGTTTACAGGAGAAGGAGACCTAACCGTGACCGAACATATAAATTTCTTTGATCAATTTGCAGATATCCTAGGTCTCGAACATGAAGATGTGTATTCATGGTTGTTTGTCTAAACTTTCGAAGGATAGGTAAGAACCTTGTTTCAAAGTTTTCCCGCGGGTTCGATATTATCCTATGATGCTCTAGAAGACTCTTTTCTCAGACAATGGGGCGAAAGAAAAGATCATTTATACTATTTGACTGAGTTTGGATCGATAAAGAAAAAAAGTTCAGAAACTGTTATGGAATTCATTCAAAGATTTAACAAATTATATAATAAAATCGCAGTCGAATTTAAACGGTCCCAACCTGTAGCTAAGGTAACCTTCACAGGAGCCTTCGAACCCGATTTCACATTATTATTAAGAGAAAGGAGAGGGTCCGACCTAACCCAAATTCAATATGATGCCATATAGATCGAGTCGAACATGATGGCTTCTGGTAAATTAAAACAAAAATAGAAATGAGAAACAAAGAGACCAAACGTTTTAGAGAACAAGCGGGACCCTCAAGAGCTGGGAGGTCCTCAGATGATAAAATGGATGATATGGCTAGGATAATAAAGGAGCTATCAAATAAGATTTCAAGGATGGAGCTAGATCAATCCAAAGCAGATAAATTCGTTAAGAGAGAGTTCAGAAGGAACCCCAATCCTCAAATTCAACAAAGACAGATTAAAAATGAAGACCAAAAAATTCAAACTCCTTTAAAAATTGAAAATTTTATAGGAGGGAATGACATGCAAGAGTTTGAGGATCTAGAAGAAGATGTAAACAATTTGGGTGATGATTGTATACAACCTCATTTAACTAAGGAAGATTTTGAGAAGTCTCTGAACACAGAACAACTGGAAAATAAAGATAACAACAAGAACAATACTGAAGATTCTACCTATCAAGAAATGGCCGATACTATAATGGCTGAACTCCAACATAAGTACAATATGAGGCCTAAAAATAGATCTATATTGACTAATCAACCAAAGAAAATCCTACCAAGAGGTGAAACATACGAGCCTGCTTCGCAAGACACCGAGATACAGATCACTAAAGTAAAAGTAGTGGATCTGCAAAATACCAAGATTAAGGAGGCTGAGATCCAAGCTGGGAAAACTAAGATATCCGGAACGCAGACTTTGGAAACAAAACTGACTGAAAATAAAATAGTGCAAACAAATAATTTAGACAAGAAGGAGTTTGAAGTTTCAACCAAAGAAACAGATAAAGTTGTGGGAGGTTTCAGCCTAGAAAATGAGATAAATAAGATCAAGATACCAATACCTCTGGTCGAATTGGCAAAGAATCCTTTGTACCGAAAGCAAATAACCAAAATGATAATTTTTTCAGATTTAGAGAGTCATTCTGACGTGATAAATTTGGAAGATGATAAGCCTAATATCACTTTTGGTCCACATTTCGAAGGTGCCAGGGATACCGTCACCCCCTTCTACATTACCCTGAATGTGCATGATCGGCTGCTGCATAATTGCATGCTAGAATCTGGAGCCTCACATAACATGATGCCCAAGTATATTATGGATAGACTAGGCCTCGAAATCACCAGGCCATATGGAGATCTATACTCTTTCGATTCAAGGAGAGTTAAGTGCATGGGCATGATCAAAGATTTAGTTGTCACTCTTTCACAGGTTCCGGTGGAAAGTGTTCTAATGGATGTAGTTATCGCTGATATACCTCTGAAGTATGGTTTGTTATTATCTAGGTCTTGGGGAGCCAAGCTTGAGGGATCTCTTCAGCTAGACATGACATACACCACGATTTCTATTTTTGGTGGAAAATTCACTCAGTTATATAGGGAAACACAATTGGCTTATATAGTAAGTGATCCACAGAATCCTAACAATTATCCTGTTTATGTCGTCGATCAAGATCTAGGGAATTGTATTTTATCTTTTGATGATGGTGTAAATAATTGTACAAAAGAAAATTATATGAATGAAATTAAATCATAAAAGATAGATGAAAATGTGTATAGTACTGGAATTTGGAAAATGTTTTTTGATGGCACTTCATCATGTGAAGGAGCAAGCGCAGGAGTACCTTTTGTAGCACCTGAAAACGAATTTGTTATCCCCTTTTCTTATCGATTATAGTGGGACATAGACTACACAAATAATGTATGTGAGTATGAGGCCCTAGTCTTAGGACTAGAAGCTGCCAGGAAGATGAACATAAAGAACTTGGAAGTTTATGTAGATGCGGAGTTGATTGTGAAGCAGATAAATTGGCAATACCAGGCCAAACACCTGCGATTAAGATCTTATAGAAATTGCGCCTGGGACCTAATAGAAAATTTCTTCTCATCGTTAAAGGTTCATTACATTCCACGTGCAGAAAACCTACGAGTCGATTCATTAGCTAAAGAAACCTCAACTTTTGCGCCTCCTGCGACCTTCAAACTAAAATACCACATAGAGGTGAGACACATGCCCTCCATACCAAACAACATTGACCAAGAAAACCAAAACGACCATACTTGGATTATGAAAGAAGGGGAGGATCCTCAAGAGTTCCAAGAAAAGATCGTGAATCATCGCATGTTAGTATTAAAAAACAATCAGATTCCTAAAGGTCTAATCTCGCTAGAAAGACTGTTTGACCAAAATGACATTCCCTTGAAATCAACTTTGCAGCCCCAACCAGAAGAAGTAGAAGACTGTGATATAGGGACCAGGGAGCAGCCCATAATAGTAAAAATATCAAAGTATATTCCTCCCGAGATGAAAGGTAAGTATGCAGATTTACTCGAGCAGTATAAAGACGTGTTCGCTTGGTCCTATGATGAGATGAGAACTTACGACACCAATGTGATCGAACACAAGATACCCTTAAAAGCTGGTGTTAAACCTTTTAGACAGAAACTCAGGAAAATCAATCCCATTTTATTGCTCGTGGTTGAAAAGGAAGTTAAAAAGCTTTTGGATGCAAAAATAATTGTCCCATTGAGATACTCTGATTGGGTAGCTAACCTAGTCCCGGTTAGGAATAAGAGTGGGGAGATCAGACTGTGCGTATATTTTAGAAATCTAAATAAATCCTCTCTTAAGGACAATTATCTGCTACCCAAGATGGATCACATTTTAGAGAAGGTGGTTGGGGAAAATAGAATGTCAATGATTGATTGTTTTTCTGGTTACAACCAGATTACTGTCAATGAGCATGATAAAAAAAAAACAACCTTCACCACCCATTAGGGCACATTTATGTATGAAAAAATGCCTTTTGGTTTAATGAATGCAGGTGCTACGTTCTAGCATGCTATGGATATCGCCTTTGTCGACGAAAGGGATAACTTTGTGGTTATTTATCTTGACGACCTGACCGTTTTTTCTAAATTGGATGAAGATCATCTGATACATCTCAAGCAAACATTCGAGAAATGCCAAATTTGGTTTGTCCTTAAATCCAAAGAAATCTCACTTTGCGATGCAAGAAGGTAAACTCTTGGGACATATTGTTACTCGGGATGGAATTAAAATTGATCCTAAAAGGGTAGAAGCTATATACACCATAAATATTCCTAGAAATGTAAAGGAAATTCAATCATTTTTAGGAAAAATAATTTTTTTGAGGAGATTTATCCCAAATTTTGTTTAACTCGTGAAATTGATCACATATATGTTGAAGAAGAACAACGAAGTCAAATGGATGGTAGAAGCTAAAGCGTCGTTTGCACGTATCAAGAAATTTATAGGTGAAGCGTCGGTGCTGGCCAGCCCTGATTATCTAAAATAGTTTCTTGTTTGCTCATTTGCCTCCGAACACACAGTTGCGACAGTAATCCTCCAGAAGAACGAAGAAGGCTTCGAGCAACCAATAGCATTTTTCAGTAAAAGCCTCAGAGATGTAGAATTGAAATACAATATAATGGAAAAGTAGGCATATGCTATGGTCAAGGCACTAAAGGCCTTCAGAACCTACATGTTACACTCCAAGGTGATTTCATATGTGCCTACCAGTTATGTAAAAGATATATTGGTTCATCCTGACAGTGATGGGAAGAGGGGTCGGTGGCTTGCTAAAATTCAAGAATTCGATCTAGACGTAAAACCGACGAAGCTCGTAAAACGACAGGGTTTGTCTAAGCTCTTAGCTGAATCAAATTTCAGAGCACTCAGAATAAATAACCTGCAATAATATGAAGAATTTGTGTACATAGATGAGTTCGATGACTGAGTAGCTGCAACCAGGATCGAAGAGAAGTTTTCCTCATTGAGTTGGTATAAAGACATAGTATCTTACCTTCTGACCTTGAAATGCCCAAGTGATTTGTCTCCATCAAAGGCAAGGAAACTAAAATTTCATGCGGTAAAGTACTGTATATCCGAAAGGCAATTATATTGGAAAGACCCTCTAGGCTTTCTACTAGTTTGTTTAGTAGAGTCAGAAACATAAAGGGTTATAAATGAATTTCACGAAGGAGTATGCGGAGGACATCATGCATGGGGAGCAACAACTTATAAAATACTGAGGGTAGGATATTACTAGCCTAAACTATTCTCAGATGTTAACGCCAAAGTCAGAGACTGTAACTCTTGCCAATTGTTCGCAAGCAAGTAGAAACTCCCAGCATTACCTCTGGTCTCGGTTAAAACGAAAGCCCCTTTTCAACAATGGGGGTTGGATTTTATAGGTGAAATTAACCCACATTCTAGCGCTCAACACAAATGGATATTGACTGCTACAGATTATTTCACCAAATGGGTGGAAGCCATTCCGACTAGAAAAATGACAGATTCAGTGGTGATAGATTTCCTGGAAGAAAACATATTATCTAGATTTGGTTGTCCCCAAAAAATAGTTACAGATAATGCCCAGGCATTCAAATCTATGCCAATGGTCAGCTTTTGCAAAAAATACAATATTATACTGGGTCATTCTAGAACATACTGCCCCCCAGGCAACAAGCTCTCTGAATCATCGAATAAAGTCTTAATTACCATAATTAAGAAAGTATTGAACGAAAACAAAAAATCTTGGCATGTACATTTGAAGTATGCCTTGTGGGCAAACCGGATAGGTACGAAAAAATCTATTGGCACTTCTCCTTTTCAAATGGTATATGGGATTGACATGGTATTACCTATAAATCTGGCGCTTCCTGTGATGAAACTTTGGCAAGATGAGAAAGAAGAACCAAACCATGTCACAAGAAGAATAAATCAGCTGATTGAAGTTCAACAGCACAGGGCTTAAGTGGATGAAAGGCTGCAGAAATACTAGGACAACATAAAAGCGTTGTTCGATCATAAGGCTAAAGATAGGGAATTCCTCCCTGGCGATTTGGTTTTGATATGGGATGCTAGGAGGGAAGACTCGACAAAACATGGCAAATTTGACCATATCTGGTATGGATCGTTCAAAGTCACAGCTTATGAAGGGAAGAATTCGTTTCTGTTAGAGAATTTGGACGGTAAAATATTCAACGCCCCTATCAACGGGCGTTATCTGAAGCACTATATGCAATAAATGATTTCCAAATTTACACTGTATATACCGGTTTGTGTTTTCTGTTTTTTACATTTTTTTGGTAAGTTTTACTTTCATCGCAAATAAAACAGGTTAGTGATCTCCTAGAAGTAGAGATATGAAATAATTAACGCCTTGAATTCCATAAATATTAAAACCCTGATACTCTTCATGTTGTCTTCTTACAGGATTCCGCTTACAACCCAAACAACAAAAAGAAGAAAAAGGATGGTCGTGCATTGGGAAATCAATTTGCCCGAAACAGGTGATAAAAGAAAATTTACTAAGATAAAAACGAAATGGTAAGGCAAAGGTATGATTTCCTGAAATGTCTAGCTTTTAAATAATTACCACCTAGGTGCAACAACATTCTCATTGAGTGTGAACATATTCGCCGTATATGTTAGAAAAAGAACATTTTTCACTATGGATTCCAAAGAGTTCCCCCGAATGAGATAAAGATAATTAAAATAAACAGAAGAAGTAAAATGACATCAAAGATAAATTTCCCAGAGTCAGGATTACATTATAACGCCTGTGCTTGTGAAGTCCAAAACTTTCCTTGTCACTCTTTCCCATTTATGTGGTTTTCCCCCCTTTGAATCCAAATACTTTCCCATGACCTCCACAGAGAAGGAAGAGGTTACACTTTACCTCTAAAATCTGACAAAGGATTGTTTAAAAAAACAAGAAACAAAGAGGGAAAGCCCAGACATCTCCTCGGCCCCTACTGAACTAAGATGTGCATAGGCTAATCCTAACTCTCTCAGCTATTTCAATAGGTTTTAATGATTAGTCTTGCTCAAAAGAAGGCCTCTGGAAATAAAATTATCCCTTAAGTTTGCCTGCGGACTAAGATGTTTTGAAGGTCAAAGGAAAAATGATCCAGAGTAATCAAAGCAAGTTAACAGACCTCTACTGCAGAATTATACACAGATATCACCCCTGGTATACTTTATACTAGTTGATTTCCCCCACTTCATGTCAAAGAAAAATATAAGACAGATGGTGAAAGGAAATTCGAAAATTCGATTGCCCCCATCTAGTCCAAAAAGAGATGATGAAAGGAAATTCATGAAATGATTTCCCTCATATCAACATTTAAATGCAAAATTACAGCTTGAAGTGGTGAAAGGAAATTCAATAAAGGAAATCAGATGACTTCACTAGGGTACTGAACAGGCTCGCTGATAGTGAAGCAATGTCCAAGATATCTATAAGGCTGTTATACATGAATTATACTATACTCTGGTAATCAGTTTTCTTTGAAACAAGATCTACATCCCATGTTCATACAAGACTCCCTGTTTAAAAACGTTAAAACTACTTCACCTTGATGCAAGCAAAATCAACAAAACCTGTTAAAATTCTTAAGGTTGTTTTGATCGTCTTAAGCAGACTCGAATTCAGTGTTGGGGAAGAGCAAGCTATCGAACAGACTGACATTGCGATAATGAAGAGATAAAGTTTCGAAAGTTTTCATAGATAAGGATGGAACCCCCCCCCCCTTTTTTTTTCTTCTATATCCTCCTTCTGAAAAAGTTTCATAGAAACAAACTAATGACTCCATTTACCCAATAAAGGCACTTGGTCTGCTATTCTTCTCATCCCGCAAGGAGACGAGATCCCTAGTTGGAGCCTATGTTGGAATGCTTGTTTTTTTTCAAATACTCTAGTTATCAAAGGTTGGAGCTGCCCTTTTTATAAGTAATGAAACAATATACTTTAGCCCAAAAAGGCAGATTTTGGGATTTCGTGTATAGCACGATTATACCTACCAAAGCCCCAGTATCTCGACACGCGAAATGACGATAGTTGGTTTAGTTCTAATCACCACTACTGAAACACTAAGTATGAATTATCACCTTTTATTACCTCGTGCTCTCGTGTTTCGGGAGTTACACGTCGAATGCCTTTCGAACCTCCGACATGTGAAGTTGCAAAACTGTTTTAAGGAAATCTCGTTAATATCAAGAATAATCACATTTAAGCCATAGTTAATATTTATCGTAATTTTGCGACTTAGAGGTTGTTACCTCAAAAACAACACGTTTGTAACTCCGATCCCCGAAGTCGCGATATTCATTAATTAATCATGGTTAATTAAAATCTTAAGTCAAATCATAGTTAATCAACCAAATCGCACTATCGCGATTTCGGGGTTCAAAGACTAGGAGTGAAATCATCCAATACTACGAATGTCGAAACAGGGATTAAGGACTAAACACATTTAATTAAAAGGTTGAACTGGATTAATTAACACCTTAAGTAACCTTCAATCTGTACAACCTACAGACCAAGATTTAAACGTTGCCGTGATCCTCCCGAATCGCGAATTATCAAACATTTATGGCATTTATTTTGAAATTCAGTGAGGTGATTGATAGTAAGATCCCATTTTATTTCTAAATATTTCTATTAAATGATTTAAATGTTCTGTCAGCAAGGACTCACATAGACTTAAGTGCTCAAAGTGAAAAGGCTTCATTCATTATCTCATATTTTCTTTCTAATTTGCACAGAGTCATTTCTTCAGGATAACCTCTGTCTGTGTTTTCATTTTCTGTGAGAGGGGATCTAATTGCAGGTTCTATATCATGGCTCCGCGAAAAGTGTCCAAGGCAGTTGTCGAGAGTTGAGGTCAAGGTTCAGATATTGTTTCTAATACCTCGCCTAGAAGTATCAATACTATCAAAACATGGACGCATGTCTCCAACATTCTGCAATCCGAGCTGATAAATTGTCCAGATGATTCTAGCGATAACGAGAAAGATGACTTGTTCACAAAATACAAAATCATTGCTCAATCAGAGATGCACAAAATAGCAGCAAGGCCACGTCTTTTTCCCTATTATGATATGATCAGATGGGTGCTGGACCATGTAGACATCCCGACTAGGACAATATTCAATGAGTAGAAGGTGGAAATTGGGACATTCATACAAGAGAACTTACAGGCAATGTATAAATTGTCCCCCACACCAAACCTTACTCACAATGCCGAATTATTAGAGGGTTTCAAAAAGAAGGAATGCGAGTAGTTTGGGAAAAGCTTATCCGATCTGATCAAATATTGGGTTTCGCACCCCACGAAATTCAGGGCCGATACCCATGGAATTTATTCAATCTCATCTTTAGTGTCACAATTCATGTGTATAGCAATGATGGCCTATAGACTGTATGTGAAGGAGTGTTGGATTAATGAAAGGGGGGGTGAATCAATAATAACGTAATTATAATCCTTTTTCTTCAAATGTTATATCAATGTAGAATTATTATCCAATAATGAGCAGTAATAAATAAACAATCACACACAT
>JZKD02S1641715.1:32979-49954 GCA_000966675.3 Picea glauca
TTGTCAGATGTAAATGGGTCTACAGAACTAAGTATGCATCAGATGGAAGTGTTGAAAGACACAAGGCTTGGTTAGTTTCCAAAGGATTTTCCCAAGTTGAAGGAATTGACTATAACGAAACCTTTGCCCCTATAGACAAAATGAATTCCATCCGCCTTGTTCTTGCCCTTGCTGCCTCACATAAATGGGAGGTCCATCAGATGGATGTTAAATCTGCCTTCTTGCATGGTGATTTGAAAGAAGAAATCTACATGGAACAACCTCCTGGCTATGTCTAGAATGACTCTAGCCTTGTTTTTCACCTCAAGAAATGTCTTTATGGTCTCAAGCAAGCTCCTCGAGCTTGGTATGCCAAAATGGACAACTTTCTTATTGCCACTGGATTCTCTAGATGTCATTTTGATCCTAATGTCTATACCAAGAAAGTAGGAAGCCATCTCATAATCCTTTTCCTTTATGTTGATGACCTTATCCTTACTATTAGTGACCCAAAACTCTTAAACCATGTGAAAACCAACCTTAAGAAGAAATTTGAAATGACTGACTTAGGCTTTTTGCACTATTTCCTTGGCCTCCAAGTTTTGCAAACCGATGAAGGAATTTTTCTTTCCCAGTCTAAGTATGCTTGCAACCTTCTTCGTCGCTTTCACATGGATGATTGTAAACCAACCCCTTTTCCCTTCCAGTCTGGAGTCAAGCTTACTTCCACCTGTACTTCTCCTGAAGTTGATGCCACCCTGTATCGTCAGTTAGTTGGTAGCCTTTTATACTTGAGTCATACCTGTCCTGATCTTTCCTTTGTTGTTGGTCTTGTTGTCCGATATATGAAAACAACCCATGAAATCCATTGGAAAGCAATTAAAAGGATACTTCACTATGTTCGTGGTACAATTCAGTTCGGGATACATTAAAGTTCAGGGGGGACTCCTTTATTGGTTGGTTTCACTGATTTAGATTGGGCCGACGACCCTGATGATCAGAAGTCTACTACAGGTTATGTTTTCAGCCCTGGTTCAGGACCTGTCACTTGGGCCTGTAAGAAACAATAGGCTATTGCACTTTCTTCAGCAGAAGCAGAGTACCGAGCAACGGTAAATGCAAGTCAGGAAGCCTTGTGGCTTCGATAGATCCTTTCAGAGTTTGGATTCCAGCAGCAACATCTGACCAACCTTTGGTGTGACAATTAGAGTGCCATCAAGCTCGCCAAAGACCCAATTCAACATCAACATAGAAAGCACATAGAGCTACACATACACTTCATCAGAAAGCTCATTTATGATCAAGTTATTGAAGTGCTCTTTTGCCCTACATAAGATCAAGTTGTAGACATTTTCACAAAGTCTCTTACAGAAGCGAAGTTTTCCAAACTTTGATCTATGTTAGGAGTTTAGGAAGTTTTCATTAAGGGGGGATAGGCTCTAATGCCTCTTTCCTTCTCCTATTGTGTCACTATTGTAAATCCTTCAATCCTATCCCAAGTTGTTCTTAAGGGGGGATGTTAGGATATTTAGACACTTAGGAGTTAGTTAAGAACTTCTTGGTCTAATGTGTCGTTAGGTAAAAGTGTGTTTCTTAGTGTGTTTCTTTAGTATGCATTAGTATGCTTTTGTAGTTGGGAAATCTGACGGTCACGATATGTTCCCGACATAGACTAATCCAACGGTTCATACTATCCTCGATGTTAACAGCCATTGATCCATGGCTTAACACCCGATTGGTCCATGATCTCTATTTAAAGAGCATGGAGGGTCATATGCAGATGATCGATTGTGAGAAACTCTCTTGTAAAATTTCTCTGTAATCTTTTTCTTTGCATTAATAAACTGCTCCAAGTGGTCGCATTGGCTGGGGCCATGGATGTTTCTCCGTAGGGGTTTTACCATGTGAAAACATCGTGTATTGATCTTTGATCTGGTTATGTGAGTGGTTACGGAAGGTGTTCATCCTCTGTTGGAATACTTATGTTGTCGAACACATGCTATGCGCAGGAGCTGAAGCGCACAAAAGAGGCGTAGCACAGAGAATGGCAATGGTGCACAAAGCATAAAACGTAGAAGAAATCCATAGAAAAAAATGCATAACTAAGAGAGGAAGAGAATGCCTAGGTGTGCATGCAGAGACAAAGAAGAAGAACATAAATCGCAAGAAGATGCAAGCAGGAAGACACTGATGCATGCAGAGCAGAGTAGTGTAGCGAACAATGATGAGATTGGTAAGTCGTTGATAAATATTGTATCACTGTAATAAATTTTAGTAACACATATTAATATCTCAGGGTGGTAGGGTGGTTCTAGGGAGGACTGTTGTCCTCAGAGTTTCAAGTGGGTGCTTGAACATAGGGAGTTGTAGCTTCCATCTGGTTGCATCCAGAAAAACCAAGGTGGTAGGGTGGTGCAAGGGATAACTATTGTTCTCTGTTATATAGGTTGGTGCCTGTGTAACTGGAAGTTGATGCTTCCATCCAGTTGGTGCTGGAACACTCAGGGAGTTGGTGCTTCCTTCTAGTGGGTGCTAGAGAAACCAAAGAGTTGGTGATCTCAGCAAGTTGTTGCTTGTAAAACAGATGTGGTATCCTCAAAAGGAGTTGGAGCTCATAAGAATGATAATGTACAGAAAATATAGACTACTTATCATATCAAGAAGAAAAGGTTTTCTCCCTTTATGGGTTTCCTCAAGAATATCTGTCTCTGTGTATTTCATGTGTGTGATTGATGTTGAATACTCTATTTCTTACTTCCCTAAATTATTGTGATCATAATTGAGTGTTTGGTAATGAGTTTAAAATGGGCATAATTGTTTAAGCACAATGACAATTGATTCACCTCCCACCCCCTCTCAGTTGTCCAACAATTGGTATCAGATATGGTTCCTTTTATCTAAGAGTATATCCTAGAGCTTAAACATGACTAGCCATGAAGGAACTTCAACCAATAAGGCCCCCCTGTTCAATGGAACAAAATTTGCCTTCTTGAAAGTTAGGATGAGAACCTACATAATGGATTTAGGTGCAGATGTCTTGGATGTGGTAGAGACTGGTTATGTAAAGCCGATTGTACTAGCTTCTAAGGGTGACAAGCTAGAATTCAGCTTCAACGCTAAGGCTATGAATGCTATTCTGAGTGGGTTAGTAGAAGTAGAATTTGTAAAAGTTATGCACTTAGAATCTGCCAAAGAAATGTGGGACAAACTCATTAGCAGTTATGAACATAATGAGAAGGTAAAGGATGCCAAGCTTCAAACCTACAGAGTACAGTTTGAACAACTAAAGATGAAAGAGAATGAAATTGTTGGGAAGTACTTTCTGAGAGTTGAAGAACTAGTAAATGCAATTAAAGGACTTGGTGAAAAAAATGAGGAAGCCTTTTTAGTTCAGAAAATTTTGAGATCTATGCCAGATAGGTTCAACCCAAAGGTCTCTTCTATAGAAGAACTTAATGATATAAAAGCTCTACCTTTTGATAAACTTCTAGGAACGTTTACTGCATATGAAATGAGGATATTTAAAGATAAATACACCTCTAGAGAAGAATTTAAAGCAGATAAGAATGAGGATTCCGAGCCTGATGAAATTGAAGAAAAATTTGTGAGAAGACCAAATAAAGGATTAGGTAGGTACCAAGGCAAGTTGCCCTTCAACTGTTTTAACTATGAAAAGATAGGCCACTTTGCATCGAAGTGTTAGAATATAGAAGATGGTGTGCTCGTTTTACCGTTGACGATACCCTCGTCACCCAACCATAGGTTGAAGCCTCCCTCCGAGCACCTTAACCTTGATTGAGAATTCCTCCAGAAGCAAACCCTAGGATAGATATCCAAACAAAGAGTAGCGCACCTTTCCCCAAGGATAGCGCATCACAAAAAGATGATCAGATAGTCCAAACCCTAGCCAAGAGATATTCAAGCCAATACTGAAACTAGTTGCTGCTGCAGCTACACCTGCAACCCTCCTCCAAACCCACGCACAAGACAACAACTACAGTGTGCACCAACTAGGAAAACTACAATTCTGAGATGCTGCAAATGAGAACTGGTGCCCTGTATTTATAGTAGTTCTACCAGTTTTGTTGGGGATGACTTCTCCTTCTAGATAAGTGTCTGTCTAGTATATTATTATTATTTCTGACTGACTTCTTCTCTTGGAGGCTAATAGCCTAATATAAATTATCTTCTTGAGCCGACAAGGCTTCTAGGGTTATTAACCAACTCATTAGGGTTTCTCTTGCTTCCCAGAGTCTTCTATTCTCGTCAGGTTCACACATGGAGGTAAATTCCTCCTGTAGCTACCATAATATTAACACTCCCTCCTATCTAGAGAGGTATTTATAGGTAATGGACTTGAGCACAAAAACATACCATTTCCTCGGTAGCATCAATATAGTCATCTAGACAATTTCATGACTAGATCATGAGCATCACCATCACCATCAGTTGTATCAATTCTTCATCTGAGTAATTAGATATGATGCTTGATAAGTCACTCTCACCATAGAGTGATACAAGAGGAGTAAAAGTTATGAACTGTTTTCCGTCTGGAAAATCTCTGTTCATCATCCATCTGAATGATCATTGTCTCCAATAAACTGTTGATAGTCTTCAAGGCAATTATAACAAGGATAGAGCACAACTGTGTCTATTCATAGTAGTACATAACTACAATCCAGTGGTTCACTACCACATCAAGTAACACACAAGTACTTGATCAACAACGTATGGTTGCGAACAATGAAACATATTCACCACAATAGTCCTCATCTACTATCATATAGTCTTCATAACAAACATCTGAGAGAATCCTGCATAGAAACAATGTTATGATATGAACTGATTTGTCTAGGCCAATCTTTCACTCACATCTGTGAGCTCTGAAAGAAAATCTGCCTCACGAACAGTGGAACATATCCACCATAGTAGTATATCTCTACTGTCTGGAGATAGGTAGTCTCCATAACAATCATTTGATGCCATCCTGCATAGAAAAATATTGTTAAAGATAAACTGAATCCTTTGGGCCAATCTTTCACTCACGTTTGTGAGATTTGAAAGAATATCTGCCCTCATCAGTAATGGGCTATCTGCCCTATTCTTCACAAACAAGGAAGAAGGATTATTTCTGATTTCTGATCCTAGACCATTTCTCACCCTAGGCCATTCTTCCTACACTAATTAAAGTGCACCCTGGATAGAATGTATAAACCCTAAGAAATGTTTGGACCAGTCCTCACCCTGGGCCATTCCTCCGACACTAAACAAAGTGTAACCTGGAGAGAATGAGTCTGCCCTAAGGAATGACTGTCCTTGTTTGTTGAGCCTGGACTATTCCTCACCCTGGGCCATTCCTCTGACACTAAACAAAGTGTAACTTGGAGAGAATGAGTCTACCCTAAGGAATAACTGTCTGGACCATTCCCCACCCTAGGCCATTCCTCCGACACTAGACAAAGTGTAACCTAGAGAGAATGTATAACCCTCGAGGAATGTTTGTCCTTCATCAACCTCCAAAATGGGCCATTCTTTGAAACTGCTCACAACTATGAACTTCGAAAGAATGACTGCCCGACAAGGCGGACCATTCTACTTGACCACTACTTAGAGTGACTGCCAAGAAGAATGATTGTCCTAGACCACTCCCCATGTTAACTACAATTGGAAGTCATTGTCTATGATACATTAGCAATCAGTCTGCCTCCCATGTTAACTACAATGGGAAGTCATTGTCCGTCAGAAATCTCAGTCCACTTTCTGAATAGGAAAGCATCTGTCCAATCTGGACTATTTTTCAATTGCAAAGATAAATGCTCCCTCCTAACTGGAGAGTTAATTAAATCACAAAAATAAATGTTTTCCAAAAATGTTTTTCCATACCTTCTCTTAGCTTGGAGAATCTTCCCGATCCCCATATTCTCTCAGAAATATACAAACTTGATTCTGGATAGAGGTTTTATTAGGATATCTGTTGTCTGTTCATCAGTGGGAATATACTTGAGCTTTACCTCTCCTGTCTGGACTTCATCATGGATAATGTAATGATTGATTTCAAATGTGCTTTGGTCTGGAATACTGTGAAGGCTTCATGTAGATATCAACAATAGAGTATATCATAGTTGGAGAACTGGAACATATCCATGTGGCACTTCTTCTGTCATCATGAGATCTGATCTTCTGAGTAGTCATCTTGATGTTATAGGAAATATTCACCATGCTTTTGCTGTGCACTGGAGGTTCTCCACCAAGTTGTCTTCTTCTTATCTGCATACAGGAGTCTCTTTCTGGTATGTCTCAAAGTCTTGAGATTGCTCTTCATATGCTCTTTATTCAATTTCTCTAGAGAACATTCTTTGCAATTATCTGATGTAGAACTCCAACTCATGGATGTTGCGGATGATAAAATGACTCATGTAGTGATATGTCTAGTGTACTGGAACAAGTAATCATCATAGTCTTCTCCCTCCATCTGAGAAAACCTCTGGTTCTGGATCTCGCAATGCTTTCATTCATAAGTCTTCCATACACTGTTTTTCATCACGACTTTCAGTTCTTCTGCTTGATTGCTTTCATATCAGGCTTGGTAATCTTGTGATTGTTGATGTAATGAATGGTTGTTCTGGCATTTGTTTCTTTCTTGGAATCTTCATGTTCTTCATTTTTTTCATTATCTCTTGGGTTCATGGAGATTCCATGTTCTAGAGATTCCACTTCTTCCTTTCATCATCGGTTCACGGATCTGGATGGACAACCAGGAATAATTTAAGGCTTTTCTTCGAAGAGGTCTTCTTCTGCGGTTGAGCTGAACATGTACTGTCTTTCACGGCTGCTACCATGGATATATACATTTCATCATCTTCAATGGATCATAGGATTAGCTCCCTCCTAATCCTTGCTTTATTTAAGAGTGCATATAATCAGCTCCGTCCATCTGATAGAGTCCATACTTCCATCTGCATCCTTATTGTCTTCTGCAATATATAATTGTCTCTCTCTGTCTAATAGAGTCCATGCTTTCGTCTTAGTTGTCATCATAAGTATTTCTCCAATTTCTCTTGATGTCTGACTTCAGCGTCTCTTCAGGATTGATTCTAATTTTGGCTTATCTTGTAATAGCTTTCACATGATATATTTCATTCTTTCATGTGTAATATCTAATGATAACTTCTTTTCAACTTGTTTGTTCTTTCATAGGTATAGTTCTTCTTGGAACACATTATCTTCTAAGAGATAGATATACAAGATATGTATAGAGACGATGCAAGCAAGATATGTACAAGAAATAAGAAGAGTGTTGTTACCTTTTTAGTAGAAGAAGTCTCGTCCATCCTGCTTAGTCTTCTTTGTAGGTTCCTTTTCTTCGGCAATTGATGCTTCATGTTTCTCCTTACTTTTCTTTAGCTCGAGACACTGGTTTCTGTAGTGACCGTACTTTTGACAGTTGAAGCATTGTATTTCTGAAATGTCTTTCTCTTGATTTGGCTTCCTCCTTGAACCAAACTTCCTTTTGTTCCTTAAGTTCTTGAATCTCGCTGTGAAGGCTTGATCATCGTACTTCTTTTGGGGTTTCTCTTTTGCATTAATCCTTGATTCTTCTTGAGCACAACAAGTCCAAAGTTCTTCAAATGTTGGGTACTCCTTCCTTGTGTTCATGCTTGCGACAAATGCATCCCATGTCTTGGGAAGACCATTGAGTACTATGTTCACCAATTCCTTTTCTGAAGTAATCTCTTCAATAGCTTGTAGTTGATCTCTTAACTGGGAGATCCTTACAAAGTATGATGTTATGTTGTCGTCGTCATTCATCTTCATGTTACAGAGCTCATTCTTCAGACTCCTAACTTGTCCAATGTTTCTGACTGAGAAGAGATTTGTTAGGGCATCGTACATCTTCTTTGATGAGTCAAGATGGAAGATGTAGGGTATCAAGTGGTATTTTATGGAATCCACTATGATACACATGGCATTGATGTCAATATCATTGAACTTCTCCATAGCTGCAATGTTCTGTGGTTCCTTCTCTTCTCCTTCTTTAAACTCTGGCTTCAAGATCTTTCCTTTCACAATATCCAACACTTTATTCTTAGCAAGGATGAGGTCAATCCTTGTATTCCATGCTTTGAAGTTAGAGGCTCCATCTAGCTTGTTCTCATACTTCATAGAGTTCATCATGGCTTTCTTGACTTGGTCAAACCCTAGAGTTTGACTAGAAATCCAAACTTCACGTCTTGGCCTTCTGAGAGTACCAAGAGATGCACTGGGCTAGGGTGCACTGATCTATCCAGAGATTAGTCCAATCTTGTCACTTAAGGTGCCTCAACAATAGGTTTAGGGTTTCTGCAACTGCTTCTGCTAGTAACCCTAGCTGCAGTGCTTTTGGAAGCTACTCTTGCTAGTAACCCTAGTGGAAGTTCCTCAACGAGCTTAATATCTAGCGGCTATGTTTCCTTCCAGTGTTTTAGGCTGACTGAAGGGGTGTGGGCCCATAACCTGTTAGAATATCAAAGATGGTGTGCTTGTTTTACCATTGACGATACCCTCGTCACCCAACCATAGGTTGAAGCCTCCCTTCAAGCACCTTAACCTTGACTGATAATTCCTCTGGAAGCAAACCCTAGGCTAGATAGACAAACAAAGAGTAGCACACCTTTCCCCAAGGATAACGCATCACAAAAAGCTAATTAGATAGTCCAAACCCTAGCCAAGAGATATTTAAGCCAATAATGAAACTAGCTGCCGCTGCAGCTGCACCTGCAACCCTCCTCCAAACCTGCACACAAGACTGCAATTGTAGTGCGCACCAACTGGGATAACTGCAATTCTGAGATGCTGCAAATGAGAACTGGCGCCCTGTATTTATAGTAGTTCTGCTAGTTTTTCTGGGGACAACTTCTCCTTCTAGATAAGTGTCTGTTCAATATATTATTATTATTTCTAGCCGACTTCTTCTCTTGGAGGCTAATAGCCTAATATAAATTATCTTCTTGAGCCGACAAGGCTTCTAGGGTTATTAGCCAACTCATTAGGGTTTCTCTTGCTTCCTGGAGTCTTCTATTCTCGTTAGGTTCACACGTGGAGGTAAATACCTCCCGTAGCTACCATAATATTAACACTAAGTGTCCACACAAGAAGAAGGACCAGAACTCTAAAGGTGAAGAGAAGTACAAATCCAAGATATTTGGTAAAAATAAAAGTTTATGTGTAAACAATGATGACTCTTCAGGAGACACAGATAGTGACTCTTATTGTGAAGATAAGGTTAATGACTTTATGCTTATGGAAAAAGAGGATTATGATAATAAAAGCACAGGAAGTGATGTTAATGGTGAAGAAGTTGTGGTTGACTTGGAAGGAGAACTGATCAGTGCCCTAGAAGAAATTGCTAGACTCAGATCTAAGAAGAAAAAGAAAAAACAATTACTGATACAGTTTGAGAAAGACAACAAAAAACTCGATGAAGACTTTGCCTTGCTAAAAGTGGAATTAGAAGAGGCAAAGAAAATAGAGGACATTCTGAAACAACAGTTATCAGAGAAGAAGGCAAGATGTGAAGCTCTAGAAGAAGTAGTGAAAACCATAAAAGAGTAGGAGAATTTTCAAGCCTTGTATCACTAGAATATGTCAAGCATCAAAGACTCAGAAGGATTAGCCACCATTCTGAATCAATAAAGGAATCGAAAGTTGAAAACTGGTTTGGGTTATGAAGAGGGATCAAGTAGTGGCCAACCAAGCAACAAATAATCCATCAAGTTTGTCAAATATACAACCAATGACAACAACAAACCTGCATAAACAAAGGAAGATAATCAGCCGCCAAGGAGGAGTAAAGAAAAAGGTGCCAGAACTGAATCTGTAGAACAAAGAAATAATAAACCCTCTACTCAAGGAAATCATCAACATGGAAGAAATCGACATGCTCAAAGCAGACAACCATTTTCCAGGTACAAAGATTTTTTCTATGGATATTGTTTCTACTGTTCTAACTTTGGCCACAAAGATGTAAATTGTTCCTTAAGATTTAGACATGAGCAATCAAGACACCCAAGGAATAAATATCTGTCACAACAAAGAATGAGACAACCAAGTAACAAACAACCACAGATTGCAAATTTTCAAATTAAGTTTAGAGACATGCAATTGAGGAGGTCAAGAAATAATAAACAACCAATGAGTAGACAACGTTGCACCAATCACTTTGACCTATTGAACAATGAGCTCAAATGCTATAACTATCATAACTTTGGCCACAAATATGAAAATTTCCATCTGAAGAATTACAAAGCGGATCCAAGGATAAACCCCTTAGCTAAAAATGCCAGCACATGGAAAAAGAAAGATAGTGAAAAATGTGGTCTAGTACTTTCAGCAAAAAAAAAAGAGACCCCTGGTATATAGACAATGGATGTTCCAAACACATGATTGAAGACAAGGATACGTTTTTGTCTATAAGTAAAAGAAAAACATGAAATGAGACCTTTGGAAATCATGATGAACCAGGTAAAATCAAGGGTAAAAGGATGGTGAGTTTGAGTAATGGCAAAGGAGATGCCCAAGATGTTTTTCTCAGTGTAAGTCAAATGTGTGACAGAGGCTGTGAAGAGGTGTTCATGTCCAAAGAATGTAAACTCATGACAAGTGGTGGCTAAAGACATAAGGACAAATAATAATGCATGTGTGATGAAAGAAGATAGAGAAGAGTGTCATTTAAGAAAACATAATGAAAGCTGGTTATGGCATAGGAGACTTGGAAATCTAAACTTTGACCATTTGATCAAGCTCAAAAATATTGAGGTAGTAAAATATCTTCCAAAATTATCAAAGCCACAAGATTCTGTATATAAACCCTACCAAGTAGGAAAGCTAACCAAGACACAATTTAAATCCAAAGAGCTCTACTTCAACAAAGAAACCACTCCAATTAGTTCATATGTATTTATGTGGACCATCTAGACAGGAAGGCACAGAGAAGGAAAATTACTTCATGTTGATCATTGATGATTACTCCTGACTCACTTGGGTTGCTTTTCTAAAAAACAAACTGAAGCATTTGAGAAATTTAAAATATTTAAAGCTTTAATTGAGAGTCAAACATGCAACATGCTAAAGGAAGTAAGATCAGATAGAGGAGGAGAATTTATGTCAAGTGATTTCAAGGAATTCTGTGATAAACATGGGATCATGAGAGAATACACAATCCCATGAACTCCACAACAAAATGGAGTAGTTGAGAGGCAAGTATGATGACAGGGCTGATGAAGACATCTTCTTAGGATATGCTACCAATGGTAAAGGATATAGATTCTTTAATAAAATATTGTATAAATTAGTTGATTGCATTGATTTAAAGGTTGATGAAGGAGTCCCAATAAGAGAGGTGAACAATATTGAGTCTACTATAGAGGACACAACTGAAGTTGAAGTTGAATAGGTCCAAGAATCTAGTATTTCATTCCAGGACCAAGCTCATCCCCATAAAATACCATTTTTTGAGAGAGTAGGTCACCAATAAGATTGTTCAGGCTCATTTCATTCCAGCCACAGAACAAATTGTAGACATATTTACTAAACCCCTAGCCAAGACACCATTTGAATATCTTCGTCAGAAGTTGGGTGTCATATCTTCTCTCACCTAAGAGAGTCCATCCTGTCAGGGGGAGTTTGTGTTGGTTGAATATCTGATACCTATGAAAAGTACTGCAATAGCTCAGGGGGAGCATGTTTTCTTTGACATTGATGTCAAAGGGGGAGAAAAGGTGTGGTCTATATGCCACAGTTGGAGGTCTAAGTAGAATAGCGCAACCTTTTAGGGTTGCCATCAATGCCAAAGGGGGATATTGTTGGCATGTTTTACAGGAAGCGTGTGCTTGTCATTGATGGAAATAACAACAATGACGATGGAATGTTTATAGGAAAGAACAACATCAATGATCCAGACATGTTTACAGGTAAGAAAAACAGTAATGATGGCATGATTACAGGCAGAGTGTGAAATGACGACAAACAAGAAAGAAACAATGATAGCATAAGGAATGACGAGACCATGAGAAATTGTTGTCTACAAGATTAGGAGGAAGAGCGACAGTGGTCGTTAGATCACCGATCCAAAGGACCTTCAATCGAATACTTGATGATCGTTAGATCAGGGAGAACCACGTCAACAGACCATGTCTACAAGGACATGTGGTAGACCAAGTTGGTAGACCATGTCAGAAGACCACGTTAGCCATCATATTGAATTAGTGGAAGGACAGGATAAGCAAGGGCTGAGATCTGAGATCTTGATCACCCGAATATCCGTCAGTTGTCGGATTGAATTAATGGAAGGACAGGATAAGCAAGGGCTGAGATCTGAGATCTCGATCACCCAAATATCCGTCAGCCACCAGATTGAATTAATGGAAGGACATGATAAGAAAGGGTTGAGATATGAGATCTTGATCACTCGAATACCTGTCAACCATTGGATCACATCAAGTGGAAGGATAATATAAACGGGGCACAAGGTTTGAGAATTCGATTATCCGAATCTCCGTCAGCCGTCAGATCAAATTAAATGGAAGGATAGGATAAGAAAAGATGGAGAGACGTTGGAATTAATGCAAGGCAAAGCTGCATCGCAAACAAATCCAGCCGTTGATCTGAGATCTTTATCAAATGAACAACATTCGTTTCAGGTATAAATATGTGAGGAGGTTACGCTTCAGAAAAATCTCACCTCAAGAATTCAATTTGAGATTTGAAATTCCCGAAGCCCAGAGACCCGGAGATCCGAAATACATTCTCGACTGTCGGATCATCTGAAGTAAATCTCATTCGTCAGATCGTTCGGAGTAAATATCGACCATCGGATCATCCGAAGTAAATCTCAGTCATCAGATCATCTGGAGTAAATTTCAAGTGTCAGATCATCCGAAGTAAATATTGATCGTCCGATCATCCGAAATAAATCTCAGTCGTCAGATCATCCGAAGAAAATCTCAAGTGTCAGATCGTCCAAAGTGAATCTGGGTCGTCTGATCCAGAAAAGACGTATCGACCATCGAATCAACCGAAGTAAATCTCAATTTTCATATCATACGAAGAATATCTCAAGAGTTGGATCGTTCGAAGTGAATCTGGGTCGTCTGATCCAGAAAATACGTATCGAACATTGGATCACCTGAAGTAAATCTCAGTCGTCAGATCATATGAAGAGTATCTCAAGCGTTGGATCATCTGAAGTGAATCTGGGTTGTCTGATCAAGAAAAGACGTATCGATCATCAGATCACCCGAAGTAAATCTCAGTTGTCAGATCATATGAAGAAGATCTCAAGCGTTGGATCATCCGAAGTGAATCTGGGTCGTCTGATCCAAAGTGTAATTTTAATATTTGAGGTCTCAGAAATCTGGAGACTCGAAGGAGATCTCAACCATTGATCGAGGAAGGGGTCGCAAAATCGTTGATCTGGTTGAAAGGTCAAATTCCTGAAGTGGAAGTAGAGTCGTCGATTGAGAAGGATAGTTGTCCACAGATCACCGACTCTGGAAGATTGGCATATAGAGAAAAGCAGGGTTTGAGATTTGAAACTCCCGGAGCCCGGATCACGAAGTAAATCACAACCATTGATTTAGGGAGGTTAGATCTGATCCGTAGATTGTGAAAGAACAAATATGAACCGTCCGCTCAGGAGCACCGTCAAGATCATAAGATCAATGGTCTCGTCGCATTGCAGGGATTGAAGATGCATGAACTTTAAAAAGTTGAAGGTGGGCCGAAATCGAAACAACGATTTTGGAGAAAGGGTACATGGCATTTGGAGGTGGATTGCGGGGAGAAAAGTGGTTGATCCCAAACCACTTAGGGAGTTGGTGCTTCCTTCTAGTGGGTGCTAGAGAAACTAGAGAGTTGGTTCTCTTAGCAAGTTGTTGCTTGTAAAATAGAGGTGGTAGCCTCAAAAGGAGTTGGAGCTCATAAGAATGATAATGTATAGAAATAAAGACTACTTATCATATCAAGAAGAAGAGGTTTTCTCCCTTTATGGGTTTCCTCGGGATTATCTGTTTCTGTCTATTTCATGTGTGTGATTGATGTTGAATACTCTATTGCTTACTTCCCTGAATTATTGTGATCATCATTGAGTGTTTGGTAATGAGTTTAAAATGGGCATAATTGTTTAAGCACAGTGACAACTGATTCACCCCCCCACCCCTCTCAGTTGTCCAACAATACTTTGGTACATGACATATGGGATGATATAGTTGAGGATCTTGATTGATTGAGATACATGAATATGGAACTTAGTTCATGGTCAAGACATATCATGAGTGATATGACAACTATTTGATGCACACGGTTGGCATATTGGTAGATGCACATGGTTGGCATGTTGATGGAGGCATATGATTGGTATATTGTTGTCACATGTTTTGGTACATGATGTATTTGTTCATTCATTGACATATCTTTTGCTTCATGATGTTTGGTATGGCACAAGTTTTTGATGCATGGACAGGTCTAAGGATTGTCATAGAAAGAGTGGTTGTTCTATGATCCAATTGAGCAGAAGCATTTGCAACATAAGCATGTTGTTCATATTGCCGAGAAGATAGGGGGAGACATACCCATAGGGGGAGTCATTTGTCTTCCTATGATTATAGGAGGAGATATTTATCATATGCATACTAGGAAAGAGTCCTATAATTTAAGAAAGAGCACAGAGGCATAATTCCAGGGGGAGCGATGGTCACAGAGGGAGCATGAGCAATGTATCTTCAGCATTACATCAGAGTGATATCCCTTGTTCAAAAGGGGAGAGATTATTCAAAGGAATATCAAAGGCATTCAGGCAGGGGGAGCAGCCCCAAGGAGATTTCAAGCAGGGGGAGCAACCCCAAGAAGAGAATGACCCTTTTCCATTGATGTCAAAGGGGGATAGATAGTCACATTGATGTGATTGATGATTATTGATGTGGAGAGATAGTCACACAGATGTGATTGATGACTATTGATGTACAACATGCATTGTGCACATGTTGACATCAATGATTGGTGTTAACATCAATGTTGGTATTTCCATCAATGCCAAAGGGGGAGATTGTTGGATCATGTTGTCATTGATGCCAAAGGTTTAATTAATTGATGTCAAAGGATTGATGTCAAGTGATTGATTGATGTCAATGAATTGATTGATTCCAAAGGATGATTGACTGATTGTTGTCAAAGGATGGATATCAAGGAATTGATTGATGCCAAAGGATGATTAAATGATGTCAAAGATGATTGATGTTTATTAATGTCAAATATGTTGTTTGATGTAAGGATGAATCATTATTGTCTTATCATGGTTGATAAGGTGCACAAATGGATGAAATCCAAAGTGGTCCCCTTATGGTGAAAGCCCTCACGGGAATATGTTTGCGGTTGAGTTATCCTTGAAGTATGGTTGGAGAACCCATGCTTATATGTGCAATAATGAGATGAAGATCAATGAAGTTGTTGGTGAAACTATCCTAGATGGATAATGCTTGTCATGACATTTCTGGTGGTATGTGGAATGTCACATAAATCCTCATGGTTTGAGAGTTATGACCCTATGAAGATGAAGGACTCTCATATGTAGGCTTGAAGCCCCAAAAGGTCAAAGAAGTCAAAGAAGCTTGCAAAGAGGAAATTATTATTTAAATGGTAAAGAAAAGTGACAAAGTCAAGGGGGAATATTTAAATGATAAAGAAATGTATAAATTTCTAATTATGGAAAGTGGTTAACCCTAAAAACGAGGAAAATAGGTTAAGTAACCTAGAAATGGGTTAAGTGACCTAGAAGATGCTTCTAAGGAAGCTACTTGGAGAGTATAAATAAGAGGCAAGGGTCTCTTGTGAAACATATCTCTCATGTATCTCTTGTGTATCTCTTGAGCATGTATTGAAGATCTATTCTGAGAGAGATATTATTTGGATGATCTCATGGAGGCATCAAAGTTTTGACAAGTCTGAGATCACGATGACAAAAGTCTCGTAAGTTCAGAAACCCTAGTTTCTGAGGTATACACGAGATGTAGTGAGCTAGGGCATGTACATACGTGGGCTGAATGAGGACAGGGCACATACAGTGGATGAAGTCATGTAGAGTTGTGTGTGAGCTCGTGCTAGTCTCTTGAAGATTGAAGTAGGTTCCAAATCTGCATTCTATGGGCTCAGATCTTCCACTGAGACTCTGGTATGGTTACATCATTTTCTTGATGGATACTATTGCTTGTTGTGTTGTGAATTCTTAAGGCATTCTTGGTATGGTTGTTGTGATGTGGTTTGTGTTGGCTGATAGAGTGAGCAACACTCTTATGATTCAGTACTGATATGATTTCCATAATATGCTGATTGCTTATACATGATTGAGTAGCATTCATATTGTATGGTTGAGGAGCATGAGTAAGTTGTTGGAGAGCTTGGATGTGTTGTGATTGGTTATGGGTCAGATGGGACAATGAAAGACAAAAGAAAATGTGATTGAAGGTTGCAGAGGATCTGAGTTCAGCTTGAAGAGAAAACCCTAAGAGCTCAGAAGTGATATGCAGGCTGTAGTACTGACTGGCTACGTACATACGCGAGCTGTACTACTGGTAGGGCGCGTACATACATGTGTTGCACTACCGACATGTCGTGTACATGTTGACAGATTGATATCTATTGAGGATTGTTTCCTCATCTTAGTTGGTGCTGAGGGTGTAAGCTGAGTCTTTCATTATAGATCTGGTGCTCTTATAGAGTTGTACTCTATTCAGTTGTTGCTGATAAACCCAAGGATTGTAGTCCGCCATAAAAGGAAAATTGTACATACATTTTGTGTTCTTTGTGTTCCTTGTGGTGTTGGTTTATTGATGATATATTGTTGATATATGTTCACATGTAACTGATTATAAATGACAACAATAAGTAATGAGTAAATGGTGATTGCTAGCTAATGAGTTTTGTGAAGGGGAAATTTTGGGAAAAAAGATCCCTACACTGTTCACTT
>JZKD02S1641715.1:57726-94685 GCA_000966675.3 Picea glauca
TGATGAGACCCCCTTTCCCTTGGCCATGCAACCAAAGGTCACTGCCCTGGCATGGTGACCAGATAATGGCAATGTCATACTGCTGGATACCTATGAACATAATGGGCCGACTCGTAATGAGACCTCCCATCCCCTTGGTTAGGTCTTGTTTTATTATTTTTCTTAGGGTCCCTTAAGTTTCTTATCGAGAGGATTTTTTTGTTGCCTTCTCGGGGATCCCCTGGGCAAAGCATCTCTAGGTTTTATTTCCTATGGATTTTATCTTTTACCAACTGCTTTTACCTCCTAGGCCTTTATCCCCTTCTTCCCACAAGACAAAGTGTAACCCTGAAAGGTCATCCTAATGGCCGAACTAGGGGAATGGGATGGATGTGCAGGGTATAAGATGTAAAATGATAAAATGGTGGGAGCGGACGATGGCTCTGTAAATCCCCTTTGGTGGCAAACCAAAACCCATGAATATCAACTTGCTAAGTTACCCCATCAATCACCCCAACAGTGGTCAAGTGGATTCGTGTAAGATCCAAGCAGTCATCAGAAATGAAAGGAACCTAATGCATATATAAGAGGGTCATAATGATCAAATATGACACATACCATGATACCTTGGACCAATTACCTCATGGAGCAAGAGCCCTCTTCGATGCAGGTCCAAGCCGGTGGTGATGGAAGCTACTGCTGTTGACATGACAAATCTGGCGAAGAAGAAGAAAGATGGATCCTCCAGGACCATGCTCAAGTCAATCGTGCTCTTGATACTCCATATCTAGGACTTGTGGGCCTCGAGACATGATCTCCTAGTTATCCCTAGATATCGGGGATAACAAGATCGATATTAGTATGCATATTTCTCTTGATATGTGCACATTTTATTTCAATGACGATAATGAGTCAAGGGTATTCCTATGTTTTTGAACCCTTTATATGAATCTTATTTGCATTATGATGACCCTATTTCTGATAGGAAGATTCCAAAAGATGACATTAATATGTTTGATGAGTGCATTAACCATATCTTTGATATACAAACCTTGAACCCTAAACCTGAAGTTCTTAACCGTATTGATACTTTCAATGTAAGATGCAAAACTCATATAGTTGGTTGGCATGTTTTGAAGGACGACGACCATTTCTTTTGGGTCTTGATATATAATTCTCCTTTGCCATATGCATCTGTTGGTTGGCATGTTGGTAAGCTTTCCTTGCGCAAAGTCTTCTGAGTCATGAGTCTTGCATGTAAAACAAACGATGCATTCCTCTATGCCAAGTTTCATCCCACTTGAGCCTAAGTTGTTGCATCCCTTTTCCATGTACATAAATAAAAAGAATATATAAAAAATGTAAATAAATAAGACAAATGTTTTTAAGAAGAAGGGTAGATTAGGTTTTGGGTTTGTCTCACTTTTATTTACTTTCTCTTCTCACTTTTATTTACTTTCTCTTCTCACTTTTACTTTTGCTTTCAGTTATACACTTTCCTTATTTTTCTTTTCTGCTTTTTGATTTGATGGAGCAATAGTTAGTGATTTTAAAGGTTATATGTATATTTGAATTAATTGATTGACCAATTTTCTTGGTGGACAATAGGCTTACATGTGAACCAAGTTACCTTATTTTTGTGTGTCAGCGTTTCTTGCTTTATTTACCAGATGCACTAAGTAGAAGTCCTTGCTTACAATAGTCATTCAATCCTTCCCACCTTCTTTTCTTTCCCTTTCTCCATCCCCACCATCTTGAGATATATCCTGAATTCAAGTCATGGATGCTCAGTGTTACATTTGGGTTTTCCCTTAACACACATCCATGACGGCTCACTCAGCTTTCTATTCTTTTGTCAAAGACTTAAAGATTTTTTGTCGCTTTCTATTATAGACAGAACTAAATCCTTGCATACGCAGAACCAACTTTTAGTTCATTTGCAAAAGTACAAAAATAAAATAGAATTATTAAAAGATTAGGGTTTCAATTCTAGGGTTTTCTTGTAAATACTTTATTAATTTAGTTTAGTCCTTTAATATTCTTTCCTAAGATATTGTACATACATTATTAATGTTACACTAATTTAGTTCAATTTATTTTTATGAACTTACACAAAGCAGGGATTATAAATTATAAACTTGCAAAACAAAATAAAAATCAAATATTTTAAAAATAATAAATAATCATTCACGGGCTCTTATTCTTTGGTTAAGGTCTAATGTTTAATTTGAGGATATAAAATAGGGTGATAATCCCACCTCTTCTTGGTTTAGCCGACCAAGAGGTTGGGATATTCGTGTTGGTAACTCCCTAGTTCTTTGACATCAACATTTGAGAATATCTCCTGATGCTACAAAAACATCAACACAAAAGGTGTTGAGGAACCTGTTGTCCCTATTTGAAATGATGGTCCGTGGTAGCCCAAAATGAACCCAAACTTGTGCAAAGAATATTTTAGCAGTGGAATCAGCTATGATACTCTTTTTACAGGGTGTCAAAATGACCATCTTAGATAATCAAATGACGACCACAAAAAAAAAATCGTGACCATGTTTGGTGGAGAGAAACCACGACATGTAATCCATGGAGATGGACTCCCATGGATTTTTTGGTGCAGGGAGAGGAGTGTGTATCCCCTACTTTGCTTGGACAACTTAGTTATGGCATAGACAATGCATGAACTTATGTATTTCTCGACATCATGTCAAAGCTTGGGCCAGTAGAAATGCTTCAGAAGTAATGCTATTGTCTTCTCCACCTTGAAGTGCCCTTCCACCCAACTATAATGTGCCTCCTAAATTAGCTTTTCACTCTCACTTGAAGGAACATAAATATGGCTAAGATAACATAAGAGCACATCCTGGAGGTGGAAGTATGGAACTTGTTTCCCAACACTCAGGGTTTAATAAGTAGCAGTGAAGCAGAGTTAATGTTGTATAATTATGGCCACTCAGAGGTCTTATTCTCGTAAGAGTTAAGAACTATGGTGAGGGCCACAACCAGGGGCTGACTGAGATAGTTAGCAACATGGTTAGAACCACGCTTCTTGTACTTAATATTCAACTGGAATTGTTGCAGCTATGTGGACCCTTTCTGATGGAAACCATTATGTTGCTTTCCTTATGTATGCATGAATTATAGAGGTTTGTGATCACTGTGGAGGGTCGTTTCCTTTCCCAGAATGTAATTCTTCCACTGTCGGCATGCTTGCATAATGAAGTACATCTATTTTTCATAGGTGGGATACTTGCTAACAACATCAGACAATTTTTCACTATGATAGGCAACCAGATGTCCTTGTCGAGAGAGGACGACACTGATAACATAGTCAAAGGCATCCATCTTGATCTCTAACAGTTTTTGTAGATCTATCAATGTGAGGATTGGTGCAGAACAAGGGCGGTGTTTCAGATCCTAGAATTCTTTCTATTGTGATTCAAACAAGAAAACTTGGCTTTATCTCCCCCCTTGGTCACTTGACTTAAAGGCCAAACTATGTGAGAGAAACCCAACATGAATATGTGATAGAAGTTTGCAAGGACCAAGAAGTTTTGAAGATTTTTCAAAGTCATCGGAGTTGGCCAATAATCGCGAATGACTTGGATCTTGGTTGGGTACATATGCACCCCATGTTCATCCATGATGTATCCTAAGTATTGGATTCTATGCATAACAAATGAACATTTTTCCAGATTGGCGTATAACTTGTGTTCTCACAGGGTGCTCAAGACCTATTGAATGTGCTACAAGTTCTCTACCTAGGCCTGAATGAAGATGACGATGTCATCCAAATAGACCACAACAAAAGAGTTTTTTAATGGTCGCAAGATATTATCCTGTGAAGTTTGGGTGAAAACCCTAAAACCATTCACAAAGAACCAAGCTAGAAAAAATCACATAAAACTTGTAAGAGAATTAAGAGAGAGACAATAATGAGAAAATCTATTACTCACAACATAATGAATGAGTAATATACATAAAAATATATAATCCAAGAGAAGCAATATGATGATATCATGGAGTACATGTGTCATAGGAGTGATATAAAGGAGATATGGACACTAACTCACTGTAATGTGATTCAACTACTAGCTAGTCTCGGTTAGTTGTTGAAGAGGAAATAGTTTAACTGAGTGACAACTGTGGAGACCAAAAATAGCACATGCATGCAAAGGAAGTGTGCCACCATTCCCTAAAACCTAGGGAAATCTCTAAAGATATGGAAATAGATGAATGAGTGGTCTTCCACCAGTCAACTACGTCTGAACTGAAGTCCTAACTGAAGTCCTAACTGAAGTGATAATAATCCTTGTTATCACACAATCTTTATATTGGGAAAAGCCCAACCAAATACATGGAAGTGTGACAACTACAAGAGTACCTACCCATAGTCACCTTAGATAGACACTCCCTTCTCTTTAGTGATGATGAAATCACCACAAGGGGGGAAACTCGATGACCCTAGGGAGATTAAATGAAAAGTGAGATGAAGATTAATGGATCCCCTAGAGGTCAATATTGGAGATGAAGGATGGATTGATGAGGAGTCTTGTGGAAGGGTAAATGATTGCCAATTATTGTGTACTTGCAAAACAACATTAGCCCTGCTCAAAACAAGACAAATGATGATCAAACAATCCTTTAACCAATGGGGATTCAACAAGAAACCTTGTTGTACCAACTTGCAGCAGTATATAAGTCTATAAATCAGAAAGAAACAATTACCAATAGCTGCAAATTAAACCACTAAAATCAAGTATAAAACTAAGCTAGCAATAATTAGTCAAAATTCCATTGAAAAGAGAAAGACTTTAGATGGTATTTAGGGTTGTTTATTAATTGTTACCAGAAATGTATTATAACATCCAAATGGATGTAGCAAACCGTTGCTACAACAACAAATTCTAGCCACTAAAATTTTCCAACAATCCACCCAAAAGATAACCAATGACAAGTAGTTTAAGAATGACAGCTTGTAAGCAAATTTCAGCGGTAGAAAGCTGAGTAATAGATGAAGTAAAGATGATTTAGTTGCAGCCCTAATGGATATATCTTTAGTTTATAACATCAGCAATAATTACCAGGCTAATCTAGATGCCCTTAGGGTATAAAGAAGCCTTATGCATACAAATTTGATTCCAACTTGAACAATTGTAAAATCTCTATTTTTCACGTATTCCAATGCAATGATTATAGATATCTAATGGAAAACATACTAGTTCCTTTATCAATTGGGTTATGGGGTTTCTTGTTGTAAGATCTAGTTGTGTTACCCCCTAGGGGTGTAAAATGTTTTACTCCCTAGGGAAAACAAAACTAGCAAGGTAAATCTAGGAGGGTGTAAGCCCTTTTAATCCTCCTAGCAACCTTGTTAAGTAGCTTATCAAAAGAAAAATGTGATAGACTTAGTGGAGGGTGTATGAATTTATACTCCTCAGTGGGTTTAGAAAAGAATAACAATGAAACAAGAAGAAAAACCAACAATATGCAGACATTTCCTTACCAATTTAAAGAGATAGCAAGATTAAACCCTTCTTTGCCAAAACATTTCCACCACAAAGCAAGAGAAAGCATCCAAGAGAGATAGTGCACCACTTCCTTCCAAAAGACAAGTAACTAGCATCCAAATATCACGAGAGAGAGAGAGAGAGAGAGAGAGAGAGAGAGAGAGAGAGAGAGAGAGAGAGAGAGAGAGAGAGAGAGAGATGTGATTTTCCCAAGTAGGGCGAAAATTTCAGCCCAAACTTTATGTAATTCTCAAGTGTGTTATGTCTAAAATTAAAGTGACAAGGTCTTATTTATATGTGACCTTGTAAATAAATTTTTCCACTTATCTTAGGGTGAAACAAAAATTAGCGAGGACAACCTCCTAATTTACCCCTTTAAAAAATATAATTTTATTTTACAACATAAGCAAGCCCTAAAAGATGATGTCATGCCCTCTAGAGGTGACGTTTTGGCATGGGAAGAAAGTCATTGAGATTCTTGAGGGAGACATTGGGCCTCCAAAGGCCATATATTCAAGGTGCAAGGGTCTTCCTCCATCCAATCATGCCAAGTCATCATAAAAAATCCATCACCATGAAACCCTAGCCCTCCAAATGTAATGTCACGCCCCAGAAGAGAAGGATAAGGCCTTCAAAGGAAAATGTTGGGGATAAGAGGGATAACAAGTCACCTCCAAGGGGTAATGGAGTGCCTCCAAAGGAAACGTTCCTCTTCCAACATGTCCAAAAGAGAGGGGGTGCATCATCCAATCTGTGGGCTTCATGCCCCAAATGAAGGTCCAAGTGACCTTGTGCCTTCACGATCAAGCTTTCACCTGTCGAGGACCTGCAAAGATAAACAAGTACGCCCTCTAAGGGTCCACAAGTCAAAATATCATGCCAAGTAAGCCATATATAATAAAAGAACCACCTGAACATGTGCATCAAATCCCCCCTATCAAAATAAACCAATGCTCAAATTTAGTTATGGGAGTGGTGTCATAGTGCCCTATTGGATGAACCAATCCTCAAGTAGGGGATGTTTCCAAGGAGAACCCTCCCTAGTTCATGTAGTGAATGTGAAGTGGATGTGGTTAAACTTCTAGGTATGGGGTTTCATGACATACAAGGGATCATATTGTCTCATTTATGGGTGCCTTTGTTGAGGGCTAGCCACATCCTTTTCCTCTTTTTGTTTTTGAAGCATATTTTTTCCAAGCCCTTTATTATTTTAGCCATTTCCTTTGCATGTGTCACCAATTTGAACACAATAAGGGGCACTAAAAAGGAAATGCATATCCCACAAATACTCTACCTTGGTTAGCATTATTTTATGAAGACCTTCCAGGTTGAAGTCAATAAGGGGCACTAAAAAGAAAATCCGTAGCCCACAAATGCTCTACCCTCGAAGGTGATCATTATTTAATTAGTTATTGTTATGGGTCCCTTCAATTTCTTATGAGAAGTGTTTCATTGCTCTCAGGATCCCAGGGCGAGCTTCTATTGCATGATATTTTTTTCTAAATCACCTCTAAGCCTAGTGGCCCCTTCTTCCCAGGAAATGAGGTACATGCCCTTCTTGGGTCAATAAGCCTGAAAACCTAAAATATGAGGAAACAGAGGGGAAGAGGTGATGGAAAGTGGTAAGTATGAATGGGAATGGTATGATGACCCTTCAAGTAGACCCCCAGGTAGAAACCCTTTCCATAAGGGTGGTTGCTTACTAGGAAACCATGACACTCACCAAGGTGAAACAAGGCAAAATGCATAATTTCTAAGCAAACATTTTCAAAATAAAAAAATGACTCTTTGCAACATGTTCAAATGCTTGAATTATTAGAATGACACTTACCAAAATACCAGACTTGTTACCTCATGGAGTGATCCGAAAAATCCTTAGATGCTAATTATTATTTAATTCACATAAACATCTAGCTTTATTTCAAAATAATAATGATAGTTTGACTGATTGCATAATACATGTGAATTTACTTATCTATCCAAATCCACTTTAAAGACAAATAACTTGCAACACAATTCAGTGAAATAGAAAAAACATAATATGCCACATACACAAGTTTGTTAGCAGAGTTCACCCAATTAGGGCTATGTCTCTGGGTCCACTTCCAATTGAGACTGCTTTATTAATGCTCAAATGCTTGTGTTTTTGCAATGACATTTTTACTCATCGCTCAAACTCAAAAACAAAGTGCACCATCGAATTCTTTGAAAAATTCTAAGAAAATGAGTATAAACTTCATATAATTCCATAAAGGAATCCTTTGGCATGCATTATGGTGCAATCCCAAATTCTTGATATTTCTGGCACAAATTTCAAGACCCAAATCCGTACTTTGTATTATGTACCATGTCTCGGTCTACGTGCTAGTTAAATAGGGCATGTGCCCCTAACTATTGTTTGAGACTTTTGGGAAACATTAAATGCAATATGGTTGAGATCTCGTAGCAATAGGTTCCTTTGGCACAATGGTTAAGGCGTTGATACTCTTGGGAGGAGGTCACGGGTTCGACCTCGCAGGCCTCTCCCCTTTGGCGTTTTATGCATATATATATTATATATCGTATGTTATAGTTATGTTTGTCGACGGAGTTTGTTATCCCTCCCACGATTCTTGGAGAACAATTACATTGGATTCCAAATAAACCTTGGGCCGAGGGCTTAGCCCGCGACCCCCTTTGCCCACCAACTAAACCTTTAAACTAACTCATATGCATTTTGTGCCATTAGTGGTTAAGTGACATGGTTGTGGCGTAATGGTAAGTCGTTAGAATTATAGGTGTGAGGTCAAGGGTTCGATTCTGGTCGACCTCCAAATTTTTTGATAAACCATGACCAGAAAAGGCCAATGGGAGGCTGCCATGTGGTAGCCTCTCATTGGTCCACCTGTGCTTGTATACCATGTGTCAAAATCTAACTTGTCCACTTGTGCCTGTACGATCGCCTTGTCACCTGCCTAATGAGTTGTATGATGTGCCACGTGGCGTTATAAGGTGTTTCCAAATTGACATCATATGGTATTTATGGTCAGGCCACATGTCACCCTTCCATTAGTAACACATGTCACCTTTGACTTTGAATTTTTAGCCATGTTGACCAGAACTTTGATCAGCTATATATTTTGCATACGAACTCCGTTTAAGGCAATTTTTGTGTTGTTGTAAATGTATCGCCGAGCTCTACGCAATGAACTAATTTTTGAGAGAATTTTATATGATAAATTTTAAGCATTTATGGATCCTCCTTGACCTCTGTGAGCATTCTGTATCCTCCTAGATGTCTATGAGTGTTTTGGATCCTCTTGGACCTCTATGATCATTTTGGATCCTCATGAGCCTCTTTGAGCATTCTGGATCCTCCTGGATCATTCCTCCCCATTGGAAGCCTATTGGACCACCAAAACTCTTGATTACTCAACAACTAAGTGAGGGTGAATCTCCCTCACCTTTCCGATCTCGAGGCACTTTTCTTTGCTTGGTTTTTCCCCTTTAATACCAACTTAAAGATATTCCACATCACCTCACTGTGAAGTCCCGATTCTTCTGTCAAGAATAAAATCTTCATGTAGCTCATCTAAGTACTTTGGAGAAAAATCATTAATTGTCAGAACCTAATACTTTCATCTTCATCCATAATCATAGGTGGCTCATAAAGTTTCAAATTCTCAACATTGACCACTGAACACATTTGCATGTAGGATGGTAGATCTAAACGAAAGGAATTAGTACTTCTAAGATCTTGAATTTACCATATTGAATTGGTCTGAGCTTTCTACTTTCACCCTTCATTCTGTCCTTGTTGATATGTAACCATAATTGATCATTGACTTGAAATTGATGATAAACCCGATGCTTGTCATGCCTTGCCTTGTATTTGGATTTTCTCTTCTCCAATTGTTCCTATACTGTTTGATGTACCTGTTGGATCCTCTGAATGAACCTTTTACATTTTTCTGTATCATCCTGTCCATCTTCTTTACTTGTTTCTCCAAAAGCAAAATCCATAGGTGATTTAGGCAAGTACCCCAAACATAGTTCAAAAGGATTTCTCTGAGTAGAAGAATGCATGGCATGATTATAAGCATGTTGTACATGGGGAAATTGTTCATCCCATAACTTAGGATGTTTGTTGTAGTATCCTTGAAGTAAATGTACCATTGTTCTATTTACCACCTCTGTCTGTCCATCTATCTGCAGATGGAAATTTGCAATCTTATTTAACTTAGTGTCCATCAGCTCTCATAAACGAGATAAAAAATTCTCCAAAAATTGAGAGTCTCGATCAGATATAATAGATGTATGTAGCCCAAAATGAACCCATACATTAGTAGATAAAGTCTGTGTTATTTGTTCAGTTGTGACCTGTTTCTTGCATGGCATTAAAATACACATCTTACTGAACCTATCCATGATGACATATAAGTAATCATGACCTATCCTGGACATCGAAAACCCCCCTACAAAATCCATGGAAATACTTTCCCATGGCCTAGAAGGTATTGGAAGTGGTGTATATAATCCCAAATTCTTGTTACTAGGCTTGCTTGTGGCACACATAACACACCCTTTTACATACTTGGAAACTATCTCATTCATTTGAGGCCAATAATAATATCTCTGCAACATTGCTACTGTCTTACCAACCCCAAAATGACAAGAAATGAGAGATGTATGAGCTTCCCTGATTACATTTTCGCTTTCATCCCTGGGTATACAAAACTTTCCAAGATGATATAACAAATTTTCATACATATGATAATCCAATTGCTGATTTCCATGGGTTAATGCTTCATACACATATTTAAAATCATCGTCCCTTGTATATTGTTCAACATAACTTTCATGAGCTAATGGATTATACCTTAGTATTGTAGATGCATTGATCACTAGTCTTGATAACATATATGGAACCTTGTTATGAATACCCTTCTTATACTTAATAACGAAATGAAATTGTTGTAAGAAACCCATCCACCTAAAATGTCATGACTGTTGTAGCTTGGTCTGTGACTACAAATACTGTAATGGTTGATGATCTGTATGAATTATTGTCTCCTTTCCCATTAAGTAATGCTTCCACTCCTTCACACTTTGTACCAATGCATACAATTCCTTATCATATGTTGGATAGTTAATTACTGCTTGAGTAAAAGTCTTATAACGATAACATATAGGTTTACCTTGTTGCATCAACACTGTTCCTATGGCATATTTGATAGCATCAGCTTGAATCTCAAATGGTTGTTGTAGATTTGTCAGAGCCAAAACTGGTGTGATTCTTATCTTTTCCTTCAATGTCTCGAAGGATTTCTGTTGCTTGCCTCCCCATTGAAAGACATGTTTCACACTTGTTAGTGCATGCAAAGCAGCTATGAAAGATAAATTAGCAATGGATTTTCTCTAGTAATGTACTGCTCCTAAGAAGCTCCTGACTTCTGTGGAAGTAGTTGGCTTGGGCCATTTCACAATAACTTCTACTTTCGCGGGATATATCTTCAACTGACCATTCCCTACAATGTAACCCAAATATACCCAAGAATTTTTTCCAAACGTACATTTAGACATCTTTATATGCAGCGTCACCTTCTTCAAGAGTTCAAAGACTGTCTTAACATGCATTATATTATCTTCGACTAAAGATCAAAATATCATCTACGTAGACAATAAAAAAATCATCTATGTAAGGCCTGAACACACCATTCATTACCCTCATAAATGTTGCATGTGCATTACATAAGCTAAATGACATAACCACCAATTCAAACAACCCCTGCTTTGTCTTGAAATAAATTTTCCATATATCACTTTTTGCAATCCATATCTGATGTTAACCACTTATCAAGTCTAACTTAGTGAAATAAACAACATTCTTTAATTGATCTAACAAATCATCAATTCTAGGAGGAGGATATATGTTCTTTACCATAATCTTGTTCAGTGCTTGAAAGTCAATACACATCCTCCACGTACCATCTTTCTTTGGAGCTAATACAATAGGAGAACCACACAGAGAGGAAATTGGTCTTATGATTAATTTATCGAGCAATTCTTGAACTTTCTTCTTTATCTTTGCATTTTATATCATTGATGACCTGTACATACCAATGTTAGGAAGAGGAGCATCTTGCTACAAATAGATTTCATGTTCAACCTCCCTCTTAGGAGGCAACCCTATAGGTTCCTAAAATAACTCATCATAGTTAGATGTGATTTTGACCAACTCTTGTTTATGATTTGGATGACAACCCGATAAAGAATTTGATATATCTTCTTCTTTTTGTTTCACTATCATGAGAACAAAATATATACTTGCACTCACGAGTCTCTTCATTTTCTATGTGCTCACTAAAGAAACATTAGTTTTAATACAATGAGCTTTGACAATAAATTCAATCCCATATTTAAAATGGTGATATTTGTTCTCTTCACGATAAAATATAGATTTCTTGTCAAATAGATATGGACTACCCAAGACAATGTCACAAATGTCAAGAGGCACAATATCTAACTCAACCTCATCAAATAACTTGGATGTAATTGAAAATCTGATCTCACACTACTTCGTCACCTACAACTTAGCATTTTCACACACCCAACCTAATGGATATGGTTTTCTATGAGGTGTTGTATTTAAACCTAGCTTATTAACAATTGATTCATATATTAAGTTAACTTGATATCCACTGTCAAACAAAGTATCTATCTTTGTATGCTTTACTATAACTCTGACATGAAAAATCTCGCTTCTTTTCTTTTGATCATGAACACTTTCCAATTTAGCAGATTGAACTGAAGAATTGGATTTGGTAGTAGATATACCATTGCTTCCTATTGCCATGATCTTAGATTCCTCTCCTGAATATGATCCTAGATCCTGTTGAGCCGATGCAACAATATTTTGTTTCCCCTTATCCTAGAACTTCTTGGGTTGTAATTTTGGATGCAACTTCCAACATTGTGCTTCCTTGTGTCACTTTTTATTACAGTGAGAACATGCAGGTTTCTCTTCAACTTTATTTACTGTAGTTGACTTCTAAAGATTCCATTTTCCTTTCGATTTCTTCTCGAACTTGTGTGGCTTCTTATATTCATTCACATGCTTCCCCTTACTAGCCTCTAGATGAGTAGCTTGTACTGACACTTCATCAATGTTAGTAGGGTGAAACATCAAAATAGTGTGTCAAAGATATGAGTGCATTCCACCAATATACTTTAGAAGAGTTTCGCCAATATATAACGAAATTCCTAAAGATAATGCTTTATTCTTAAATTCTTGGGTATATACTTGGAAAATTTTCCCCTTTCCTTGTTTGAGATGTTGCCATTCCATAATTGCAGTTTTCACATATGCTAATGGATAATATTGTTTTCTTATTGTAACAATAAATTCATCCCAAGAAGACATTACTTTACCCTGTTGAATGAGATCAACTTGTGTCTTAATCTCCCACCATATCAAGGCTTTGCCGCCCAAACGAAGAGTAGCCAACTATATCTTTACAGTGTCATCCACGATATTTTGTACCCTGCAATATACCTCTATCTGATTGATCCAATTGTCCAACTTTTCTACATTCAATTCTCCATCATAAATCGACAATTCGAACTTGACATCTAATTTCAATAAAGGCAAATTATGAGCATGAGAAGACTTCTTAGTGGACTTATTCTTATGTCAAGAATGTTCACTTGTAGATGATGAAGATGGTGAGGATGGCTCTGAAGGTCCTCCGCCTTCACCTCCTCCTTCATCTTTAACTGGTTCATTGTTAGGGACCTAACCTCCCTAACCCCTCACGTAGATAGAATAATATATTTCCATGTATTAAAGGCCGACATTAGTTAATAAGGCCTATTTAATAAAGTGGAATAAGTCAATGTAAGAAGACCTAATAGAAGCTTCCGCTTCTAGAAGGATCTTCCTCTAGAATGATCTCTAGAAGATAGAATTAGTATAAATAAGAGTAGGATCCATGAGAAGTTTTTTTTTGAGAATTATTGTAATAAAGTGTTTCTCTGTTGGAGGTTTCCCCCTCGAAGAGGCAAGTGAAGATTGTTTCCTATCAATAAAGGTATTATTTTGGCGCAGTGGTTTCATCTATTGTGTTGATCCATTGTTATTCTTTGCAATATTTTTGTTTTCAACTATTATAATAGATCTGGTACCTTACAAGTGGTATCAGAGCACTTTCCTTAGCAGAAAATTGTGGGTTATTGTTTTCAAGGTAGAGACGTATTCCAGTGTCTTAAAGCTACATAGATATGTCGTTCAACGCATAAATCTGTGGTCAGGGAATCATACACATAGGAACTACAAGTGGTACTTAAGCACACATTGTTGGACATCCTTGTAACCCCTATTGGTACCCCTTCGAGTGGTAGTGCATCAGACATCACCTGTATATTGATCGACCTATATCTTCTAAAGTTATCCATAGATAAACCAATCTACCACCTAACTTCTATAGTGCCACTGAGAAAAACACTTGGGAATATACTCTCTAGTACCTAGGTAGTCGGGTAGTACGACTAAGGGCATGGTCTAGCCTCCTTAGTTTGTGCCTTGAGATATTGGGCCGAGTACTACTGTTGGACCCCGTACATATATCAGAGAGATAGAGTACAGGGAAAACCCTTGTCTGTAGAAACCTTGAATACCCTAACACTTGGGATGAAAAAAGACATAGAACAGACAAGATCCATTGTTGCGCAACTTTACCTCCTACATTCTGGTTGCTAAATTACTACACATTTTCTCCTGTTAAGAATTTGGGCCTTTCAAAACTACAATATTCTTCAGATCGGAGTATAACTCTGTAGGAGTAAAAAAAAAAAGAGTATAGTGGTCCCGCTAGCACACTTATTTTGGGCATGTCCCATTGGACTCCTTTTTTCCTCCTAGTCGCAATGATACCTATCATTTTTTAGCCTTTTTTTCCTGTGGTCTCGATCCCTCTCGACACCTCTAATAGGAACCTATTCCATTGGACTCCTCTTTTCTTCCTGATCCTAGTGATACCTATCATTTTTTAGCCTTGTCTTTCCATGGAGCCACCCGCCCTTTTCCACTACCTCTCTTTTCCACCTCTTCCTATGTTTTCCCCTCACCATGGCCACCACTCGGAACCAAGATATTTAAAAACACATCACCACCCACATCGATTCCCAAATTGACCACATGAAAGAGGAACTAAGGAAGGACATTAGTTCCCACCTTGCCAGCCAACTTGCATCCCACCTTGAATCTCATCTTGACTTATTTGCTGCCAAGGTCCTGGAAAAAATGCCCATTCTTGGACTCCATTCATCATCTGACCCACCTTCTAACCTCGAAGGTACAATTTCCTCCAATTCCCAACAGTTTGAATCCAACCCTTTTCATTATGATCTCCGTCTTCCACGAGTGGAGGTGAAAAAATTTGATGGCTCAGATTCCACTGGTTGGGTCACTCAAATGGAACACTACTTCTCCTTACATGCCATCATTGATGACTTTGAAAAACTTCGTTATGGTGTCCTCCATTTGGATCCTAAACGTTGGAAATGGTGGCAATGGAGTCAAAAAACACGCCAAGGATATGTAGCCTGGACATAGTTTGTGGCTGAACTTTATGACCTCTTTGACACTGATACACACTCCTTGGGCCGTTTGACCAAATTGAAATAGTTTGGTACCATGGAAGAGTTTATTGCAAAATTTGAGCAATTATCTTTCAGAATAGAGGGCATGTCTGATACTTTTTTTAAATAATTATTTATCAGTGGCCTCAAGGAGGAAATCTATTCCCAAGTCCTCATGACTCGCCCCCAGACTTGGTTGTAATCTACTCAACATGCCAAGGAATCCCAACAAGTTGTTTTTTACCAACACTGCAAACCTTCTTTCCCTCTGCATCCTCTCCCTCCTACTCCTGCAACTCATCCCACCCCTCTCAAGATCCAAAAATTAACCCGAGTAGAAATGGTTGAACACAAACTCAAGGGTCTTTGCTATAATTGTGATGAAAAATATTTTCCGGGGCACAAATGTAAGGTGTTAGCACTGAGATTCAACCTTAGAATGCTAGAGGATAATCCCAATACCCATCATAATGTAAATGGATTAAAATTGTTTGAGTAGGTGGATCAACAAGATGAGAAAGAAAGGGAGAGGGAAACAAAAAGTCTGTAGAGGCATTCCCTTGGGCATTGAGTCATAACATCCTACAGATCAAAGGAAATCAAACTGTATATCAGAAAAAGAGATATATAATGATGAGTAGAAGCATGGTGAATATTACAAAAGGAAGAACATCCATTATACATAGATCCTTTCTGCAATAGATAAATATTTTCTTAAACAATGAACAATGATTTAATGGGAAAGCTACAATAGATCCTCTGTTGTTCATGAATCCATCAATCAATGGAAACTATGATCGTCAAAACCCGCAATATATTCAAGCAAGGAGATAAAAAAGAAATGGAAAAACACATAAGACAATCTGATAACAACTCTCATGAATCTTTAATGGCAGAAAATGTCATTACAAACATGCCCTCAGGCTTACAAATGAGCAACTAATATTGTTCCTACTCTCTCTAGCCTCTCTTGGCTCATGAATCCAACCCCTCTCTACTCTTGTACAATGAATATATAGAAATATAGGTCCTTTCCATCTCACCAATTCGAAATCCAACCCACTTCCCAAAATAGAAACAATTACAAACATAGAATGACAGGTTTTAACTGATTTCCTTCTTTTCAGGAGGCGAAATTCTAAAAAATAGGCTTCAAAATTCCACTTGTAATTATCAAAATATAATAGTGTGTAAAATATGAGAACGGTTTTTGTATATAAGCTCGTTTTAAATAAAAACCTCTCTTGGTTTCTTGAAATTCATCTCTAGATGGTCGGAATACGTGTTGCAAAAACATGTCTCAAACATGAAATCATGAAAACTGAAAAAAAAATAGGGCTCAAAGATTCTTTCGAATATCCCAATCCATGACACCTGTGTGAAAAATGAAAGAGGTTAATGTTCATGGGTCCGTGATTTACAATAACCTCATTTGGATTTTAAAATTCATCCTGGTTCAACCATAAATCCTCGTGGAAGTCATATGATCAAAAATACCATTTCAACAGTCTTAGAAAAGAGTTTCCGCAACATATTCCGTAGCGCATTTCGTAGCACCAGGCGCTATGAAATGTCCTGTAGCTATCTGATTTGCACAGTTTGAGCCCAAAATACCCAAAAACATTAGCCAAAGGTGTATAATCCTGTAGATGCCTCCAGATAGGGTGTAAGCATGATACTTTCCAAAAAAATTCAAAAATGCATGGATGACCTTTCTTCAAAATTGAGGGCCTTTCAGTCACTCCATATCATCTCCTGAGTCTAGCACTTCTCCTTGTTGCAGCTTGAGCTAGCACATTACGATTTCTATGAGCTAATGAAAGAGAAATCTGATGGCTTAAGAAAAGGAAGAAAACCCTTCAGGGAAAAGTATATGCAGGGAAGCAACAATTGTCAAATTTTTCAAACTAACATTTCACCATCATGTAGGGTCAACATCATTAAAATCAACAAGGCTCTTTAAAATTTTGGCATAGACATATTTGAAAATTGAAATAACAATTGAAACCGTAAAGGAAAAGAGATGATGCAGGCAATGTGATCAGAGGATAATGATCTGAGTTTGACACAAGTTCGTAGTGCTGGAACATGGGATTTGTGGCACAATTAGTAGCAAATTCTGTAGCAAAAACAATAAGGGCCAAGAAATGGATAGTCACGACAACTTTGATAGCAGGATTTGTTCAATTGTAGTGGAATAGGCTAAAAAAACTGCAGATAGGCTGATAATTTGGTGATAACAATAGTAAAGGGGCCGATTGGTAAAGGGATCCATAATTCACAACACCAGGTGATACACACATTTAGTAGAGCCTTAAATTAATATTCAATAGAGCTTAGACGACTCAAGGAGTGCCTGGACACCGCGAATTGACTAGAGATGTGATTTAGATAGCATGAAACTGCGTGCAACCATTCTAACCTTCAATTCCCCTTTGTCAGCTAGTTTGTAGCAGAATCCACATCGTTGTTTGGACTAGTAATTTGTGCAACGCCGAGCTAGGAGCAGAATTCAAAATTTGATAAACAGTTAGAAATCTTTAATGAACAAATCACGATTATTACTTTTGAAAACATGGATGCTGAAAACAATGAAATGACATGACAACAGCTTCATAATCACAAATGATGATAAAGAGGGAGGGTGTACAAAATATGCGCTACGAAAACTACTAGTGAGTTGGCAGCGTACTAGAAAGAGTTTGATTTGACTCTCTAACGAGTAAAGGGACAAAGTGGAGGGTTTCAAGCGCATAAAGGAGGTAGTGACATGTCAGACTAGTGATGGCATGGGGATGATAGTGATGGCTACCTAATCATGTAATGAACCAAGGGTATAAACCAAAGGAAATGAACCAAGGGTATAAACCATAGGAAATGAACCAAGGGTATAAACCATATGTGTGGGTCAAATGTATGGACCAACCTCCAATATTTCATTTATTTGAGCTAACCTAAGAAAACCATAAGGAGGAAATAAAAATCAAACTTAAAAAGACTAAAGGATAAAAATTTAAAAAACCTAAGGATGAATTGACCCATAACAACTACATGTGACCCTTAACAACTTCATGTGATAACATTTTCTCCACAGGGGATGGCATGCTCCCTGTGAGCTTCCAAGAACAAGCAACTTCAGTGTCTTATAATAGGGCTATGGAGTCATCTGGGCTGTGAAATCAATCCTTTGCAAACCTTCAAGATCTATTATTTACTTTCTGTCATATCCTGATATACTGGGAGCAACTCTGCTTATTTATTGAAAACTGAAAACAAATTCTCATATACTGAGCTTATTCATGCACACTCCTAATCTAATCAACTGTATGTTGCTAACTCAAGTAAAGTCATGTTTCCAATGTAACCATACAAATAACTTCATGACTAAAAGAATCTCCTTTCTTCCACTAATTAGAAGATAATAACAAAAACATAACCGTAGCCATAAAAACCCCTTCAGGAAATCATTCTCACCCACAAGTGCTAGTGATATGATAAAATATGAAAACTTAAAAGAATCTGAAAGATATGACTCTAGTAAGGCTTCCACTGGATCTTCAAAACCAAGATCACAATCATACTGATTCAGAAAAAATGACCGCTCATGTATGCATTTCCCTTTGCTAAAAAATAGATGACCTCCTTGATATTTCAAGAGCAATTCTTGATCATCACAAATGACATTTTCCTCTTCATAAAAGTGATCATATGATGATGGTATAACAAGATTTAAAAGATTTTAATTATGATCAAATTTAATTATGTCTTTATCTATACAATCATCCACTACTTCTTTCTCAAAATGATTTGGCATATGAACACCAATATGATCTATATCCCTATCCATAACAAGATCTGAAAAAACTGTCAAATATTGTCTCAAATATGAATCATACTTACAGTCTTCTTGTTGTTTTAGCTTGAAAACAAATGATTTCTGCAAATTCAGTTCCTCATGAGTGTTGCAAATTCCTTCTGTCTGCAAATATGAAAGTTGTTACAGGTTTCCTTCACTGATTTCAAGAGCCCTCTGACTAAAATAAAACTGATCTTCATGATTTGTATCTAGAGAAAAATGATCTTCAAATCCATAATAATAAAAAACAATAGTAGGTAAACATTCAACATCCTGATTATCATGAACAATCTCTTCAACTGTGACATTTTTTTCAACATAAGAAGATCTTTCATGATTATAAGATCCTTTATACAAAAACTCAAATTAATGACAACATTCTGGATAGAGGAAGTTAGCTGAAAATTTATCTTCATAAAATGAATGAAAGGCAGTATGAAAACTCTTCAAAGAACTGACACTGACAACTGAGAGAGATCTACACCAATCATGAGTTGCCCCATCCAAAGAATGTCTAAAAAATTTAATGATGAAATCTTCATGTACAACTTTTAGCTTAAGCATGCACTCATGAAAGTCTAATAAAAACTCAGCCGATACTTCCCAATCCTCTCCTCTAAACCTAGGAAGGAAACCTTCCCATTCATCTCTATTAGGCACTAGATTTGGAAAGATGACTATCTTTGAAAAATCACAGAAAGCATACCTCTAAGCTAGGATCTTGTCCATTTCAAAAAAATGGAGTCTCTAATAGATATATGAACAATGGAGTCACCATGGTGAAAGATAAGCAGTCTAAAAGTGTCTAGCTTCAGTTCACCATCCAAAGCTCGATCTAATCATCATAGTTCACCTAAGGAAGGTGTCTTTATTGCCGTCCTCAACAATGACGCAAAAAATTTTAGCACTGAGAGTCACCCTCAGACTGCTAGAGGATAAGCCCAACACCCATCAAAATGTAAATGGATTAAAATGGTTTGAGTAGGTGGATCGGAAATATGAGAAAGAAAGGGAGAGGGAAACAAAAAGTCTGCAGAGGCATTCCATTGGGCATGGAGTCATAACATCCTACAGATCAAAGGAAATCAAATTGTATATCAGACAAAGAGATATATAATGATGATTAGAATCATGGTGAATATTACAAAAGGAAGAACAACCATTATACAAATATCCTTTCTACAATAGATAAAGATTTGCTTAAACAATGAACACTGATTTAATGGGCAAGATACAACAAATCCTCTGATGTTCATGAATCCATCAATCAATGACAACTATGATCCTCAAAACCTACAATATATTCAAGCAATGAGATAACAAAGAAATGGAAAAACACAGAAGAAAATCTAATAACAACTCTCATGAATCTTTAATGGCAGAAAATGTCATTACAAACATGCCCTCAGGATTACAAATGAGCAACTAATACTGCTCCTACTCTCTCTAGGCTCTCCTGGCTCATGAATCCAACCCTTCTCTGCTCTTGTAAAATTAATATATAGAAATATAGGTCCTTGCAAGCTCACCAATTCGAACTCCAACCCCTTTCCCAAAATAGAAACAGTTACAAATAGAGAATGACACGTTTTAACTGATTTCCTGCTTTTCAGGAGGCAAAATTATGAAAAATAGGATTCAAAATTCCACTTGTAATTATCAAAATATAAAAAATGTGTAAAATATGAGAACAATTTTTGTATATAAGCTCGTTATAAAGAAAAACCTCTCTCAGTTTCTTGAAATTCATCTCCATCTAGCCGGAATACGTGTCACAAAAACATGTATCAAACAAGAAATCATGAAAACTGAAAAAATAGGGCTCAAAGATTCTTTCGAATCTCCCAATCCGTGACACCTGTGTGAAAAATGAAAGAGGTTAATGTTCATGGGTCCGTTATTGACAATAACATCCTTTGGATTTTTAAAATTCATCCTGGTTCACCCGTAAATCCTCCTTGAAATCAGTTGGTCAAAAATACCATTTCAACGGTCTTAGAACAGAGTTTCCACAACACATTCCGTAGCACATTTCGTAGCGCCAGGTGCTACGAAATGTCCTGTAGCTGTCCGATTTGTGCATTTTGAGCCCAAAATACCCAAAAAATTTAGCCAAAGGTGTATAAGCATGTAGATGCCTCCAGATAGGGTGTAAGCATGATACTTTCCACAAAACTTAAAAAATGCATAGATGACCTTTCTTCAAAATTGAGGGCCTTTCAACCACTCCATCTCATCTCCTAAGTCTAGCACTTCTCCTTATTGCAGCTTGAGCTAGCACATTAATATTTATCTGAGCTAATGAAAGAGAAATTTGATGGATTAAGAAAAGGAAGAAAACCCTTCAGGGAAAAGGATATGCAGGGAAGCAACAACTGTCAAATTTTTCAAACTAACATTTCACCATCATGCAGGGTCAACATCATTAAAATCAACAAGGATCTTTAAACTTTCGGCATAGACATATTTGAAATTTGAAATATCAATTGAAACTGTAAAGGAAAAGAGTTGATGCAGGCTATGTGATCAGAGGATAATGATTTGAGTTTGACACAAGTTCGTAGCGCTGGAACAGGGGATCTGTGGCACAATTAGTGGCAAATTTTGTAGAAAAAACAACAAAGGCCAAGCAATAGATAGGAACGATAGCTATGATATCAGGATTTGTTCAATTGCAGTGGAATAGGCTGAAAAAACTGTAGATAGGCTGAGAATTTGGTGATAGCAAGAGTAAAGGGGCCGGTTGGTAAAGGGATCCACAATTCACAGCACTAGGTGCTACAAAAATTTAGCAGAGCCTTAAATTGATCTTCAACAGAGCTCAGACAACTCAAGGAGTGCTTGGACATCGCGAATTGACTATAGATGTGCTTCAGATAGTATGAAACTGCCTGCAACCATTCTAACCTTCAATTCTCCTTTGTCATCCAGTTTGTAGCAGAATCCACAACATTGTCTGGACTAGGAGTTTCTGCAGTGCCGAGCTAGGAGCATAATTCAAACTTTGATACACAGTTAGAAATATTTAATGAACAAATCATGAATATTCCTTTTGAAAACATGGATGATGAAAACAATGAAATGACATGACATCATCTTCATGATTGCAAATGATGATAAAGAGGGAGGGTGTACAAAAGATGCGCTACAAAAACTACTAGTGAATTGGTAGTGTACTAGAACAAGTTTGATTTGACTCTCTAATGGGAAAAGGGACAGACTGGAATGTTTCAAGAACATAAAGGAGGTAGTGACATGTTAGACTAGTGGTGGCATGGGGATGATAATGATGGCTACCTAATTATGTGATGAACCAAGGGTATAAACCAAAGGAAATGAACCAAGGGTATAAATCATAAGAAATGAACCAAGGGTATAAACCATAGGTGTGGGTCAAATGTATGGACCAACCTCCAAACTTTCATTTGTTTGAGCTAACCCAATAAAACCATAAGGAGGAAATAAAAAGCAAACTTAAAAATATTAAAGGATAAAAATTTAAAAAACCTAAGGATGAATTGACCCATAACAACTACATGTGACCCTTAACAACTTCATATGATAACATAAGGAACAAAATCTATTCATGGCCATCTCTGAGGATTTTGTTGATGATGAGACTGAGGCTTCTCTTGCAGTCGAGCTCCCTGAGCCAACTCATATCACTTCACCACCTTATCCACCAGAAGTTGAACCAGTCATTTCCTTAAATGCACTCACTAGTTTCTATGCTCCCAAAACCCTCAAGCTAATTGGCTACATAAAAAATTGAAAGGTCATCATTCTCATTGATAGTGGTAGCACTCATAATTTCATTCATCGATGCATTGCTCAAGAATCCCATTTCTGTATCCATGCAATCAACAATTTTCAAATCATGATTGCCAGTGGAGGTTCCATGAAATGCGGGGGGCATTGTGAAAATGTGCGTCTCCAAATTGGTCAGTACAACCTAAAATATCATATGTTTTCTATTGACATGGGTGGATGTGACATTGTGTTGGGTGCATAATGGTTATGCATTCTTGATCCCATCCTTATGGATTTTAAGGAATTGACCATGAAATTTCAATAGGAAGACCAACAATATAAGTTCCAAGGCATCACACTAGGCTCACCTGAGATCATCAGTTCCCATCGAATGGAAAAAATCCTCAAAAAAGGCCATTCAGGAATTATTTCCCAACTCAATTCCATTCAAGTCGTTGAGACACCATATGTTCATCCTGACCTCCAATCTATACTCTCCAAACACCAAAATATTTTTTCCACTCCCCATGGCCTTCCCCCTTCCCGCGGTGTTCATGATCATTCCATTCCTCTAATTATGGATAGTCTTCCTCCCAATGTCCGCCCATATCGTCATCCCTTTTCCCAGAAGAATGAAATTGAGAAAATTGTGCACGAATTTCTCGATGTGGGTGTTATCCGCCATAGTACCAACCCCTATTCTTCTCATGTGGTCATGGTCCTCAAGAAAGAAGGCACGTGGTGCATGTGTCCCAAATTTCGTGCTCTCAACAAACTCACCATCAAAGACAAGTTTCGCATTCTTGTCATTGATGATATATTCAATGAATTGAGTGGTGATCAATGCTTTACTAAACTTGATATTAATTCTAGGCACCATCGGATACGTATGAAAGAGGCTGACATTCCCAAGACGACCTTTCATACTCATGAGGGCCACTATGATTTCTTGGTCATGTCATTTGGCCCGTGTAATGCCCCATCTACTTTCCAAAGTCTCATGAACCATGTCTTCCGTCCTTTTCTCCACCATTTTGTCTTAGTTTTCTTTGATGATATTCTCATCTATAGTAAAACATGGACAACCCATCTTTCCCATGTGGATCAAGTTCTCCATCTCCTTTCTCAGAACCAAATTTTCCTCAAGCAATCTAAATGTGCCTTTGGATCCTCAGAAGTGGAGTATTTGGGTTATATTGTTGGCAAGGATGGTGTAAGGGTGGATCCTAAGAAAATTGAAGCTATGCAGGATTGGCTGTGCCCCAAAACTCTCAAGATCTTGCGTGGTTTTCTGGGTCTAATGGGCTATTATAAAAAATTTGTTAAGAATTATGGAAAAATTGTAGCAGCTCTCACTGCTCTCCTAAAAAAGAATGCTTTCAATTGGACTCTTGTTGGTGATCAAGCCTTCCGGGCTTTGAAAGAGGCTATGTGAAAAAATCCTATCCTGACCCTTCCCGACTTCAAAAATACTTTTTTCCTGGAATGTGATGCATCATGGAAAGGAATTGGCACAATTCTCATGCAAGAAGGATGACTAGTCGCCTTCACCAACAAAGAAATTTCGGAGCGCCATTTGGGACAATCGATCTATGAAAAGGAAATTTTGTCTATTCTGCATGCTGTGGATCTCCGGGGTACTTATCTCTTGGGCCAACACTTCCAAATTAAAACAGATCATCAAAGCCTCAAGCATTTTATGTAACAATGAATTTCCTCCCCGGAGCAACAAAAATGGGTCACCAAGCTCTTTGGCTATGATTATGAAATAATTTACAATAAGGGAAAAGGAAATGTTCTTTATGACACTCTTTCCCAGAAGTATGAAGACGAAGGATCCCTTTTTTCTCTCTCCTTCATTGTCCCAGATTGGCTCCAAGTTGCTCACCAGGAATAGCTGCAAGACCCTTATGTAAAGGTCGTTTGTATCTGATTAAACAGTTGAAGATTAAATCTATGGTGATTTCAGAGCTTCATTCTCCCCCCACAACTAGGCATTCAGGGTTCACCAAAACATATGAATGGGTCAAACGTTCTTTTTTCTGGGATGGTATGAAACATGATGTCTGCACCTTTGTGGTTGAATGTGATGTCTGTCAAAGGAATAAAGGAGAAACAATCAAGACCCCGGGAACACTACAACCGCTCCCGATTCCGTCAGCTATTTGGCAAGATATTTCTGTGGAATTCATTGTTGGCTTACCTAAATCAAGCAATAAATCAGTCATCATGGTAGTAGTTGATCATCTTTCCAAATATTCTCATTTATGTGCTCTCCAACACCCTTTCACAACATCCACGATGGCTCAAATTTTCACGGATAATATCTTCAAGCTTCATAGTATGCCTCATTCTATTGTCTCTAATCGAGATCCCACTTTTACTAGCAATTTTTGGCAAGAATTATTCCATCTCCAAGGCACCCAATTGCATCTCAACACCACCTATCATCCCCAGACTAATGGCCAAACTGAAGTTGTCAACAAATGCTTGGAAACATATTTGATCTATTTTTCATCTGAACGACACACTCAGTGGAATCAGTGGTTACCCTTCAATGAATGGTGGTACAACACATATTACCATACCACTACTCCCATGAATAATTTTGAAGCAGTATATGGACAAAATCCTCCTTTGTTTCTCTCCTACATGCCAGGTGTATTGAAGGTTTAGGAGGTTGAAAAAAATCTTTTTGTTCGTGAGACCATTCTCGACACCCTCAAAACAAATTTGGCCATGGCTCAAAATCGCATGAAGCAACAAGAAGACCAAGGTAATTCCAAATGACAATTTTCTAAAGGGGACCAAGTGTTTCTTCTTCTGCAACCCTATAAGTAGACTTCACTCAAAATGGACCATTGTCAAAAACTTGCTCCCAAATTTTATGGTCCTTATACAATTCTCAAGCGAGTGGAGATGGTGGCTTACCAGTTAGCATTGCCCAATCATTCTAAGCTCGATCCTAGTTTTCATGTCTCCTGCTTAAAGAAGGTGATTAGTACTAAGTGTCACACTCAAACTAGTCTCTCTGAGTTGGATGAAGAAGGTTCCATTTGGTTGCAGCCACAAGCAGTCTTGGACCACTGTGAGCATCGCCTCCATTAACGCACCATCGAGGAAGTGTTAGTGCAGTGGAAAGAGAGAACTCCAGACGATGCCACTTGGGAGCCGACTACCATTCTGCAACAATTTCCTCATCTCAAGCCTTGAGGACAAGGATCTTTTTCAAGGGGGAGGGCATGTTAGGGACCTAACCTCCCTAACCCCTCACATAGATAGAATAATATATTTCCATGTAATAAAGGCTGCCATTAATTAATAAGACCTAATAAAAGCTTTCTCTTCTAGAAGGATCTTCCTCTAGAATGATCTTTAGAAGATAGAATTAGTATAAATAAGAGTAGGATCCATGAGAAGTTTTGTCTGGAGAATTATTGTAATAGAGCGTTGCTCTGCTGGATGTTTCCCCCTCGAAGAGGCAAGTGAACATTGTTTCCTATCAATAAAGGTATTATTTTGGTTATGTGGTTTCATCTATTGTGTTGTTCCACTATTATTCTCTGCAATATTTATGTTTTCAGCTATTATAATAGATCCGGTACCTTACATTCATCTTTTTCTGATGCATCTTCTTCCTTCTCCTTCTTTTTACCCTCATACATTTCTTCCACCATGGATTTCATTAAGTTAAAAACCTCAAAGAAATCATCTTCAGAGTCATAAGGACCCAATTTTCTTGGTGAATTCATCTCTCTTCTTCGAGTAAAGCTTCTTGAACCAATCTCAGGATTGTAACTTGCAAGCTTGCCTTCACCTCGCTTAGATTTAGACCTTGTAGGCATTCACTCGCAAACACTTGTCAAAACTAGCTATAATACCAACTTGATTTGAAAAATCCTTAGATGCTAATTATTATTTAATTCACATAAACATCTAACTTGATTTCGAAATAATGATGATCATTTGATTGATTGTATCATACATGTGAATTTACTTATCTATCGAAATCCACTTTAAAGACAAATAACTTGCAACAAAATTGAGTGAAATAGAACAACAATGATATTCCACATACACAAGTTTGTTAATAGAGTTCACCCAATTTTGGCTATGCCTTTGGGTCCACTTCCAATTGAGACTGCTTTATTAATGCTCAAATGCTTTTGTTTTTATAATGACCTTTTTAGTCATTGCTCAAACTCAAAAACATAATGCACCATAGAATTCCTTGTAAAATTCTAAGAAAAATGAGTATAAACTTCATATATTTCTATAAAGGAACCCTTTGGCATGCATTACAATGCAATCCCAAAGTATTGATACCTCTGGCATGAACTTCAAGAGCCAAATCCATACTTTATACTGGGTACCATGTCTCGATTTTCACACTGGTTAAATAGGGCTTGGGCCCTTAACTATTGTCTAAGACTTTTGAGAAACATTAAATGCAATACGGTTGAGATCCCATAGCAATATGTGCCTTTGGCACAATGGTTAAGGCATTGATACTCTTGGGATGAGGTCACGAGTTCTACCCTGCAGACCTCTTCCCCTTTGGCACTTTATGAAACTATGTATATATATTATATATAATATGTTATAGTTATGTTTGGTGGTGGAGTTTGTTATCCCTCCTGTGATTCTTGGAGCATGGTTACATTGGATTCCAAATAAACCTTGGGGTTGGGGCTTATCCCTCGGACTCCTTTTCCCACCAAGTAAACCTTTAAACTAACGTATATACATTTCATGCCATTAGTGGTTAAGTGACATGGTTGTGGTGTAATGGTAAGTCGTTAGAATTATAGGTGTGCGGTCGGGGGTTCGACTCTGGTTGACCTACAAAATTTTTGATAAACCATGACCAGAAAATCCCAATGGGATGCTGACACGTGGCAACCTCTCATTGGTTCACCTTTGCTTGCATGCCACATGTCAAAATCTGACTTGTCCACTTGTTCCTGTACGGTCGCCTTGTTACCTACCTAGTCAGTGGTACGATGTGCCACATGGTGTTCCACAGTTTTTCCACATCAACATCGTACGGTCTATATGATTGTGCCATGTGTCACCCTTCCAATAGTGACACATGTCACCTTTGACTTTGAATTTTTAACCATGTTGACCATAACTTTGACCGACTATATCGTTTGCATACGAACTCCGTTTAAGGTGATCTTTGCGTCGTTGGAAAGCTATCGTCAAGCTCTACACAATGAATTCCTTTTTGATATCATTTGAGACGATCAAACACTGAGCATTTCTATATCGAACCTCTGTGAGTGTTCTGAATCCTGCTGGACCTTTTTGAGAATTCCGTATCCTCCTAGATCATGGAGCAAGACCTCATGTCCTCTGTGATCTAGGACGAATGATGCAGGAGCATCGATCTACCTCAGCACGCGCCAGTTGATTATCGCGAGTGGTGAGCATTCAAGGAAGGGAGAGGCATCACCCTCTCATTTTTCCTTAGAGAATCTAAAGCGTGATCAAGGCAATTAATGATGACAGGTCGGAAGAGCCAAGTTGTGCCTTTGCACAAGCTGGAGACGAGGTCACCATTAAGTGGTTGATGGTAGGATGGATCTGCATCCGATTCAGATCAGATTTCCATCATTGTAATCAACCCATTCAACAGGCGTTTTGAATGGTGATTAGACACCACTGTCTTAGCTTAGAGGGAAGCTCGTCGAGCCCCTCTTGAATTGTTGCTAGTAGAGAGATCATACATCGCAGATAGAGATAGGGGGAAAACATAGAGAGATGAGACTCAGTTGTAGTCCAGACTCATGTATTGTAATGGACATTCCACCATTAATAGAAAGTAACAGTTTTTCCTGTTCTCTAATTTTTATGTAATGGATGTTTTGTTGTGAATGTCATTCACATGCAATTGAGCTGTAGATGTATGTTAGAAATCATCTGCAGGGATAGAAATATAATTTTCTATCCGTGAGTGTGTTGGATTAAGTCTGGTTCTCAAGGCTAAGTGCAAGGAGTGTGCGATAAAGGGTGGAAACTCTGTGAGCCAACGCAAGGAGTGCGTATCTGAACTCGGTCGAGTTAGAAGAGAAGTTGCCAGGAGGGAACACCAGGATAATTCATAGACTTGGCAGGAAATTTCAAGGTGGTTGGGTGCCTTGGAAAGAAAAATTGTGTAGGAGGAAGCACAATGCAAAGTTACCGAATACTCTGTAATACTCTGCCAGGAGGGCATAGAGAAAGTACGAGAGTGTACAAGAGAAACACATTATGAAGTGTTGGAAGCATTGATAAATACCCAGGGTTGCTGAACACTCTGAGGAAGGAAGGCTTTACAAGAGTGCATCAACAAAGGAAAGGAGATGCCTTAAGAATTCTAGAAGGGCTAAGGTAGAAGCCGTCGAAAAGCTTTGCCAAGTGCAAGGACTGTGCCAAGGATATGATAAGTTCATCTTACAAGCTTAGGAGGAAGGGCGCTAAGTTTCTAGGAGGGCACGCAAAAGTCCACTGAAGGACGTAGAGGAACTGAGAACCTTGAAGGTTTCAAGCCGAGCAAAATCTAAGAAGTATTAGCGCGAGCTTTGCAAGGAGTACAAAGGAAAGGCCGAGAACATTCTAAGTCTCGGGTAGAAATTGCACTAAGTGTACAAGAAGGTCGAGGACTTGTCGAAGTCCCGAATACCATGAAATCGTCCATCGTCGGGAGGAGACAGGTGGCAGAAGATCGAGAGATCCAGGAGTTGGAATTTCGGGAGGTTTTCCAAGAGAAAACAAAGATCTTCGCGAAGTCACGAAGAGCGATTTGAATCCATACCATTGGATATGGAGGGGACTCGTGGAAGAAATACGCACAAGCCAGAGGAGTAGTACTCTGGGAGATATCAAAAGAGAATATCGAGAGACTGCTGAAGGCCGGAGTCCGAAGAGATTGTAGTCGTCGATCGAAAGGAGGGACAAGGACCACTGATCCTCATGTCATTTGAGTTCATCGATTCAGAGTTTAGGAATGTAAGAGTTGGATGTCATGGAAAGAGCCAAAGCCTAAAGCCAAAGTGCTTTGTGTGATTGAGTCCCGAGATATAGTCAAAGGTCACGTGATAGAAAGGGCCTGGTACAAAGAGCCAAGTGTCACCACCAACTTTCTTCAAAGGGCCAAGAAGAGAGCCGAGGGGTTTAGAGGACCCGCACTCTGAGGGAAGAAGGACCTATGGTAGAGTTTGTCAGGTTTCAGCAGGGAGCCAAAGATTCAATCTGACTCAAGTGGTCGAATGATTCTAGACCGGGAGGTCGAGCAACCCCGAAGGGAAGGGGATGGGGGTCTGTGCCAGGAGTGGTATCAGAGCCTGATTTTATTCTCAGGAGGAAAGAAGGAGATAAAGGAGATACTCTGACACAAGAGCGGTATCAGAGCCTGAATTTGTTTTCAGGAGAAGGAGTCAGTTTGGCTACATCAATCAGAGTCAGAGATTGAATTCGCTTGTAGACAACAGGTGAAGGGAGACATAGTGTGATACTCTTTGGAGACCGTTTCAAGGTGTGCAATAGATGGTAAATAGCTAGGTGGGTTGTAGCTGAACCAAGATGGCCATTGGAGGTCATGAGCGTAGTCAAGGAGAAGTCTGCCCACATAAAGGTAAAGCAGAGATGGACAAGGAGCTCATTGAAATTCGAGCGAAGATGGAGATGCTAGCATTCAAGATGCAACAGGAAGAAAAGGTGCACTGGAGATATGAGTGGCCTTTGATAAGGACAACTAAGTGGCCTATTTTGAAGTTGTTGGGATGAAGGAAACGACAGGTTTTGAAGAGGTGGTTGAGATATGTCGAAAACCTTAGTGGCAAGGGAAAGCGATTTGGGAGAGGTCTTGTAGGTTGCCAGGAGGGCAATGTGAAGGGGTCAGTTGATCTCATCAACTTCCAGGAGGGCAAAGGAGACATCTCGAATTTCCAAGTGGGCAAGGGAGAAGAAATGAGCTCAGCTGAGAGTTTGAATCAGCATGGGGTGTTGATAGATGGAGAAGAGGATGAAGAAAGGCCTCATCCATATGAAGAATCATGTGGAGCTGCAAGCCGCGTGAATGAATATGATGATTTCAAGTTGGAAATTTTCATCATAGAGGAGAAGGATCAGAGGTGCATTATGGTCATCATAGGAGTCGAGATATTCCTACCAAGAAGCCGAGGAGAGATTAGCATAGATGTTGTAGATGCAATAGAATGACAGCAAGCTAAGACTGTCATGAAGGAGGAGGAGAAAATATTGAAGTCTGTCCCAACAAAGGAGGAGCACCCAGTTGAGTTACTCACTTGGTGGGAGATGGAGTTGAAGGCACTGGAGGATTGGTTGGACAGTCCAAAACCAGAAGGTGGATGCCATGAGATAGCCATGCCAGAGGAAACATACCAGCATGAGTTGCAGCTGGAGGAAGCTGGAACAGAACCAACCGAAGAATTGACAGGAGTTAGTCTGTCAGAAGAGGTAGCTGAACAACAGTTCAGTGGCGAGACTGCGGAATTGGAGTCTGCAACCGAGTGTTCAGTCAGTGTCACAAAGGATGAAATATGCATGGGAGATCAGGAATACCTACCCATGGAGTAGCATGAAGAGTTGCAGCCGATGAAACCAAACCATCTGATGGTGTAGCTGGAAGAAGCCGTAGAGGAGATAAGGAGGCTGATGTTGAGGTAATTAGAAGAAGCAACCAACAAGGAGAAGCTAGACATAGGAACACCTACACAAGCAGCAGGGAAGATGAATATGCAAGAGCAACAACAGCAAGGCAGAGGAGCATAAAGACAACTCTAGGAGAAAGTTTGGGATCCAGGAGGATTTTAACAGAGCTAGGAAGCTCATGAGCAGGAGCTCATGAATTTTTGTAGCTGTGGAGTATGATGCAGGAGCATCACTCTACCTCATCATGTGCCAGTTGATTAGCATGAGTGGTGCACATTCAAGGAAGGGAGAGGCATCACCCTCTCATTTTTCCTTCAATAATCTAAAGTGTGATCAAAAAATTAATGCTGATAGGTTGGAAGAGCCAAGTTGTGCCTTCGCACAAGCTGGAGATGAGGTCACCATTAAGGGGTTGATGGTATGAGTGATCTGCATTCGATTCGGATCAGATTTCCATCATTGTAATATGCCCATTAGACATGTGTTTTGAATAGTGAGTAGACACCACTAGATTAGCTTGGAGGGAAGCTCGTCGAGCCCCTCTTGTATAAACTCTTTTATTGTTGCCAGTAGAGAGATCATACTTCATAGATAGACATAGGGGGAAAACATAGACAACCAAGAATCAGTTGTAGTCTGAACTCATGTATTGTAATGGACATTCCACCGTTAATAAAAAGTAACAATTTTTCTTGTTTTCTAATTTCTGTGTGATGGATGTTTTGTTGTGAATGTCATTCGTATGAAATTGAGCTGTAGAGGTATGTTAGAAATCATTTGCAGTGATAGAATTATAATTTTCTATCTATGAGTGTGTTGGATTAAGTTTGGTTCTCAAGGATAAGTGCAAGGAGTGCATGATAGAGGGTGGAAACTCTGTGAGCCGATGCAAGGAGTGAGTATCTGAACTAGGTCGAGTCAGAAGAGAAGATTCCAGGAGGGCACACCAAGATAATTCACAGACTTGGAAGGAAATTTCAAGGTGGTTGGGTACCTTGGAAAGAAATACTGTGTAGGAGGAAGCACAATGCAACATTACTAAATACTCTGTAATACTCTTCCAGGAGGGCATAGAGAAAGTATGAGAGCATACAAGAGAAACACATTTTGAAGTGTTGGAAGTGTTGAGAAATCCCCAGGGTTATTGAACACTGTGATGAAGGAAGGCTTTGCAAGAGTACAGTGACAAAGGAAAGGGGATGCCTTAAGACTTCTGGAAGGGCTAAGGGAGAAGTTGTCGAAAAGCTTAGCCAAGCACAAGGAGTGCACCAAGGATAGGGTAAGTTCATCTTACAAGCTCAGGAGGAAGGGTGCTAAATTGAAAGGAGGGCACGAGAAAGTCCATTGAAGGACGCAGGGGAACTGAGAACCTTGAAGGTTTCAAGCCGAGCACAATCTTAGAAGGACTAGCACGAGCTTTACAAGGAGTGCAGAGGAAAGGCTGAGAACAATATAAGTGTCGGGAAGAAGTTGTGCTAAGTGTGAAAGAAGGTTGAGGCCTTGCCGAAGTCCCGAAGACCGTGAAATCATCCATCGTTGGGAGGAGATAGGTGGCAGAATATCGGGAGATATGATAGTTGGAATTCAGGGAGGTTTTCCAAGAGAAAACAAAGATCTTCGCGAAGTCGCGAAGAGTGATTTGAATCCAGACCGTTGGATTTGGAGGGGACACGTGGAAGCAATCTGCACGAGCCGAAGGAGTACTCTGGGAGATATCGAAGGAGAATATCAAGAGACTCTCGAAGGCCAGAGTCCGAAGAGATCGTAGCCATCGATTAGAAGGAGGGACGGGGACCGTTGATCCTCACGCCATTTGAGTTCACCGACTCAGAGTTCAGGAACGTAAGAGTTGGCTGTCGTGGAAAGAGCCAAAGCCTAAAGCCAAAACACTTTGAGTGATTGAGCCCTGGGATACAGTCCAAGGTCACAGGATAGAAAGGGCCTGGCATGAAGAGCCAAGTGTCACCGCCAACTTTCTTCAAAGGGCCAAGAAGAGAGCCGCGAGGTTTAGAGTACCCACACTTTGAGGGAAGAAAGACCTGTGGTAGAGTTTGTAGGGTTCCATCAGGGAGCCGAAGAGTCAATCCGACTCAGGTGGTCAAACGATCCTAGACCGAGAGTTCGAGCAGCCCTGAAGGGAAGGGGGTGGGGGTCTGCGCCACCAAGTGTGGTGGACATTGCTGCCATCATCGAATGATAATGTATGGTGAATGAACGAATATGCGTGCTAGGATGCCTCTCGGTACTCCATGTCTACAACATGAGGGCATCGAGATATCATCTCCTTAGTTATCCCAATGAATGGGGGATAACATTCCCTATTTTATAGGAAGCACCCTAATTTTTAGGAAGTTCCCTATTTTGTAGGAGAATATTCTTGGGAAAATATTCTTAGCTAAAACTTAGGAAAAAGGGATTGTGTAAGTGTGTAATCCCTCCAACACCCCCCTTCAATACCACTAGGGTGTAATGAATAGCGGGTCCTGGTTACAAGGTCATGTTAGGTACCCATTTTACAATGCATCTAAATGAATGCACACTAAAAAGAAAGGAAAGAGGGAACCCCCTCCCTCAAATTATAATTCATAAAAAATGAAGAATAAAAGACAACTGCTAAGCAGTTGTTTGCTTCACTCTAAAAAGACCTCGCAAATGTACAAGGTTATGCTCTGTTATCACACAGTTTGTAGCTTAGGTTAAAGGCTAAAGGATAGAGGCCAAATTGGCGTAACAGGAACCTTCCCCACCCAATGTCACCATGATGGAGAGGTTCTTTCTATTTAGGGAGGTTAACCCAAGGGAGACGTCCCTGACAACCTGGGGTTTTGAAGAGGCTAAGGTATAAAGTCAAGGTTAAAGTTTCCTCCTCATAGGTTACCACCAAGATCAGAAGGTCCGACTAATCAGTCAATAAAGAAGTGTATGCCCAAAGAGAACACCTGCCCAAAACAAAACAACAATAAAGAATATATGCAGGCTATAATTCAGTGGGTTAGTACTTCATATGACTATCTGATATCAATTAATAAGAAATGTAAAACAATAGATATCAATGAGGTCAACGTCTTATCAATTAGCTATGAAAAAGCATCAATTCATCAATAACTATCAAGATGATTAAGATAACAATGTATCCAACCAACACTTTACTCAATAAATGCTTCAGATCATCATCTGATTTCTTATAGAAGACAAATGTTGTGTCAAGATGGATTATTCAAGTGTGACGTCAGCCTAGTTAGGGTTAGTCAATTAGTTAGGATTTCAAAATGTAAAGTTTTGAGAGTTGTGTTGAGCACCTTCAGTTCAACGTTGTGTGTCTAGGATTAGTGCCTAAGGGTAGATGGAGTCAAAAAAGAAGAGGACACAAGGTTTGAAAGGATGAAGACTAAAGACAAGAGGGAAGGGTTCTAGAGTGTTGCAAAGGCAGGGCCCTAGAATCAAAACCCTAGGGGAAAGAGGCTCACTCTGGTGTTTCTTAAGCATGGCCTCATGCTCTTTCCTCCTTCCTTAGATCAACTTGTCAAAACGGCTAGCATAAATGATAAATTTAACTAAAGGATGAGGTAAGAGAAAGTGTTGCAAAGGCAAGGCTTTCAAACCCTAGAAGATGATGGCCCTAGGTGTAGATAACCTAGGCCTAGGACGTCACCCCTTATTCAACCTTAAAAATCAATGCTAACTTAAGGGAAGAAGCAAGATGAGTGTATCAAAGGCTAGGCTCAATCTCTCTTCTTCAATGGCTGAAAAATTTCTCTCAAGGGGACATGAGACAAGGACCTACTTGTGTGCTTGTCACCTAGGGTTTCAAAATCAACAATTTTATAAATAAATGCAAGAATGTAAACCTACAACCATTCAATTAAGATTTTTTGCAAGAAAAACACTTACATATCATGAAGAAAAGCATGTGCAAGCCCCAGTTGTAAACCTTCCTTGAAGAGAAATGCCAAAAGATGAAAAAAAATCCTTCCATCAGCAAGTGCGCCTCACTTAGAAGACAAAATTACCCTAGTAGGGCGCAAAAAATCAGACCTCACAAGTGTGAGTTCTTGTGTTATCTTCAAATGAGGGGAAAACATCCTCAATATATAGTGTATCGTGACCTTTTAATTAGTTTTTGGTCATTAAAAATAGCCGACAAGGATACAAACCAAAAATCATATTGTTTTACATTAAACTGTTAAATGAAACCCTAAATGAGCAATAAACATGATGTCAAGCCCCTTCGAGGAAGATGTTTTCCCTTTTTAGGGAAAAATGAAAAACAAGATGACAAATGTTGGCCCTCCTTGGGCCTCCAAACTTTGCCACACGTGACAAACTGCTCTATCAAGATGCCATATACTGGAGGTGATATCATGGCTCCTAGATGACGTCCTGGGGCATCAAAAGGGGAACATTCCACCTGCAGTGGGTCAACCCCCCTGGGCTGGGCTCAGCCAAGGTGTCCTGGATGAAAACATTCTCCTTCTTCTCTTGTGCAAAGGCTTGACAAATCACTGTCCTGTCTCTGCCCTTGATGGGGTCCCAACAGCCATCTGATGGGCTCTTCAGCCCCATGGAGGTTCGAACTAATCATCTCCCCATGTGTATCGGTCCAACTGGTACCTGTCCGTTGGGCATGATCCTGCACATCAAAAACTTCACCCTCCATGGGCTCCTTAGTCATAGGGATCATAGCAATGTCAATCACATTTCATCATTAATTTTATCAAATGCATGCATAAAACCCCTGATATATCATCCAATAGCTCAAAGACATTACAATGAACTACTATACAAAGCTGAAGAAAAAGACAAAATGCCCTATTGGGCCAACATCCATAAGAGAAGGAAAGTTTCCAGAGGATATCATCCAAGCCATGTAACACGAGGTGATGTGGTCAAAGGATGTCCAGACATACAGGTAGAGTGAAAGACATGGGTGATATTACCTTGTGGGTGCCTTTGTAGAAGGTGAGCTGTACCTGTCATGGATGCAATTCTTTCCAAGCCCTTTATTGCCTTTATTTTTTCTTTTCTTTATTGTTTTTTTATTTTTTATTTCAAGGTCTAACTAGAGGACACTGCCTTGGCATGGTGACCAGAGCTGACAGTGTTAACCACAAGTACTTTCACAGAGATAATAAGGCTGGCTCGTGATGAGACCCCCTTTCCCTTGGCCATGCAACCAAAGGTGACTGCCCTGGCGTGGTAACTAGATAATGGCAATGTCATACTGCTAGGTACCCATGAACATAATGGGCTGGCTTGTAATGAGACCCCCCATCCTCTTGTCTAGGTCTTGTTTTGTCATTTTTCTTCGGGTCCCTCTTGTTTCTTGTTGAGAGGCTTTTTATTGCCTTCTCTGGGATCCCTGGGCGAGGCATCTCTAGGTTTTATTTTTATGGCTTTTATCTTTTACCAGCTGCTTTTACCTTCTGGGCCTTTAGCCCCTTCTTCCCACGAGATAAGGTGTAACCCCACAAACAGCTCATCCTAATGTCCGAACTAGGGGAATGGGATAGATGAGTGGGAGATAAGATGTAAGAGTGATGATATGATGGGAGCGGATGATGGCCCTTCAAAATCCCCCCTGGTGGCTAACC
>JZKD02S1641715.1:115033-125687 GCA_000966675.3 Picea glauca
GTTATCAAACTGTTTACATAATCTGGGAAGATATTCCCAAGATCAACTAAACTAGGAAACTAAAATGAAACCAAAATATTTCAAATATCCTCCAAACTGTCCATCAAATCCCATAAAATTTGGAATTCACCTGAAAAGGATCCAAAATAGACAAGTTAGAATATTCGTTTATTAATAAAATGATAAAAATTAAATTCTATAGACTAGCTACATAATCATTTGATTATGTAGCTAGTCTAAAATAATATACAGAATCAGAATTGAGATTAATTCAAATCTTTTTGAAGAATTAAATTTAATCATTATCCAAGAAATATCTGAAAACGAATCATTGAGATCAAAATGATTTTATCATTCAATATCAAACAGGATCAACATGATTCAACGGAGCACAGAGATAGGATTACTCTGTTACTTTGTTACCAACGAAATCGGGTCCACAGAGTCATAATCGGACAGTCATAAGATTGTTTCATATCCAATTAAAACCGATTATCAAACATTTTGTATACGATTGTTAAACAAAGATACGATTCAATCCAACGGAATCAATTTCCAGTCATTATAGCTGTAACGATATAGCAACAAGATTCATATCATTTAATCGAATACAAGGATAGAAACACTCTTTTTCGATTATTGTCATCATATGTAACAGCATCATGATCGTTTCTTAGCAAATCGAATCCCTCAGTTATAAAATCATTTTAATATTTAATTGAAAACGAAACAAATCGCAAACATTTCGTTACAATTGTCTTATCAACAGGAGAAATCATCGCATCGAACATGATTATCACGATAACTGTATAGCAAAAGATTCAGATTGTGAACAAATCCAAATGAAAATTGACTCATAACAAAATCATAACAGGATTATCCGAACAGGGTCTGTTATAGATTACGATCGTTGATCATTGCACAATAAGAAAACAGGATCGATTAATTTTGATCACAATCGTTTCAATCAAACGAATCGTGTCAGGGTTTGACCGATTCATTACACAAATTTAAAATACAGAGCATCAATTATGACCATAATAATGAAATCGAAATCGAGCAAGATCGTAACAATCAAACTCGATCGAGTCGTTTATCAACCATAGCATATGGATCATATTAGAACCAAATCCAAACATGATTATGTTCTAAACTGGATACAAAAAATTTCCTTTTCAAATCGTATTGAAACCAATTCATTTGGGGGCAAACCAATCAATCAAATTCAAGAAAAGATCACTCAAATCTAATCACAATCTATTGATCTCTAAATTGGGAATAATCAAATCGTAAATCGAATCGAAATTTGTTTTTATTTAAAACAAAAATAAATATAGAATGCACACGATTATAATAGAGTGATTCAAGATAGAACCATTTAAAAACTGAATTCAAACTATTATTACAATCCTAGATTATTTACAATTCAAAATGATATCAAAACATACCTGTGTAGCGACGAGGCTAAAATTCTTATGCCATCTTGGAATTTACAACAGCCGTGGCTGATTCCACATTTTTAAACATGATAGAGTCGGTTGTCCTTTGTTTCTTGTCTGTCGCTTGGAGCTTGGCCTTTTGACTGGTCAGGACTGCAATCTGGTCCTCCAAAGATTGAATCTTTGATTGGAGAATCGGAACATCAATATAATATTGCTCTAACCACGAATTGCATTGATCACAGGGTGACATTGTAGGTTTAGACAGAGCAGGCAAGGGTTTGGGAAAATGACCAAGGGTTTCACAAGGCAGCTTAATGCCTGGGTAGTTAGGGTCATCCTTTAGGCAGGGGGGTAGGTTCGATACAAAATCATAAAGGGGGTCGGCACACAAACCTTGCGAATAGGGGTATTCGCTAGCCAAGAAACGCTCCACTTCCGAATCAGAGTCCTCACTCAACACGATAGGGTTAGGGTCGATAGGGGCTTTTGGCCTATTCCTTGCCATTCGTGAAATCAACCGTGCATTTCTTTTCCCTTTAACATTTGCAGAGAGGTTTGCCTTGGGTTTTTTTCTCACGGGCTTAATAGTCTCAACACTCTTAGTCACAGTGTGGGGTAAGTCGACAGGAGGGTTGGCCGAGGGTTTAGGTAGTAAAACATGGTAGGGCACCGGGGGTAGAGGCGATTCAGCCTTAGTCTCAGTTACCACAGATTTATCAACCTGTATAGATTCGATGTCCTCAAAGCCATTACGGGCAATGAAAGCCTTCCAAGTATCGCCAGGAAAACTCAACTGATAAACAACAATGAGCTTAATAAGCCCATGATGAAAAAGGCTACTGTCAGCCTGGTGTCTTTTGTACTTCTTGGACATTTTAAACAGGCTTCGATGCAAATAATTGGGCATATTGAGCTGATATCCCATAAAAACCATAAGCAAACGTAGGTGGTGTAAGAACACAAGTCCGTATTGACCTTCGCAGGTCACAAACTGCTTGATTATCATCAATAAATTGTGCCAATGTTGTTTGAGCATAGCTACGGGCATACCTCTATCACAGGAGGTGATTTTGCGCGATTGAAACAGCAATGTCCACGAAACTTCCTTGACCTTGCAATTCTTAAACCAACGTTGTCCAGAGGTAGATAATCCCGTGGCTGAGCTGATGAACTGTTCATCAATCTCTAACTGCACATCGCCTACCTTAGCTCGACAGCCATCAAAGGTCATGGAAAAATGTCGAGCTACACAAAGGTTAAAACCCTCGAAACGTTCCACGAAGGTAAGCCATCCACTGTCTGCCAAATCTTGGCGGGCATTATCAAACATTAACAGGGCCTGTTTGCCATTGGGTTCAACTTGCACGACTGGCGCCATGGAGCTGAATGCATGGTAAGGGAAGGGTTTGAATTCATCAACACATAGTAACAGAGCTACCCGAACCAACAGCAATGAATCGAGCCAAAAGGGGTAAGCATTAACGCAAGCATGCGAAGGTGGTGGAGTTGTTCACTGCCATGCAAAACAATTATGGTCAAGGTACAACCGTCGATATAGATGTTCAAATCATAATGGTGGATCATCCATTAAGTCATGTGTACAACTAATCCAATCCAATGTGTATCTCATGGTGCACAAGTTATACCATAATATTTAACAATCCGACATATAAATCAAAACCCAAAATCATGTATGTGCCAATGTATCAATCAAACGTTTAAGCAAAGTGCCAAAACGATATTGCATATAGTCGACTAGCCAAATTTATGAAAAGATTATCATAAGGATCATATATATATAAAAACAAAAATAAATCATACCCCTATGCATTTCATAGAATCAATGATTAGGCAAGTCATAAAATGCAAATCCAAATGCTCAATGTCTTACAAATTCAACAGAACCAAGTTATATAATCAATCAAAGTATGAGAACCGATCAAAGGATATTGCCGATCGTGTAATGATCAATAAAAGGTAAGCGCAATAGGCATAATGACAAAAGAAATAACCACATTTTAGATAATGATCGAAAAACAACTTCGAAAGGAGAAGTTTTCACGCTTATAGTCGTGAAAACTTAACCAAGACAAATGTGTAAATGTCGCAAGAAATGAAAGTGTCGTCTATTTGAAAAATGCCACGAAAACTTGATGTTTGCAAGACATAGGTGTAGGCAGCTTATAGGATAATAGGAAAAAGTAAATTGACTGCCAACAATGGTGACACACTGGAAGAAGCAGTTATCTCTGTAAAAGTAACAAACTCAAATGAGGACAGCCAAGAAAATTTCAACTCAAGAATAACAACCAGAAAGTCGTTCAAACATCATCATTAATCATTTTTTTTAGCAGTGTTTTAAAAGATGAAAACCAATAACAGTCTTAAGATCAACAAGTCATGATATTAAAGATAAAATCTTCGATACTGTTGGCATGGCCACTGCTGCCAGCAGGTGTCCATAGCCTCGACAGGGTTGCCATTTAACCCACTCTGACATCTGTATCCTGTCAAGAAATTCTAGATCAGAATAAAGGACATTAAAGAGGTTTCTTATATTTTTTGTAGATTTTCATGTACCCGACATTGCTTCGCTGCCAGCAGGCCTGTTCAGTACCCCGACGAAGTTGTCTTGGCGCCATGCTTGCATTTACCCGCTGCCAGCAGACCTGTTCAGTATCCCGGCGGGTTTACAAGAACTTCCCACAGCTCTTATTAATAATTTTATTTTGTTTTTCTTTTATAGCTATATAGCTGGGCGGGGTGACGCTGAAAATCTTAATATTTTAACATATTTTTTCAGACCTCATCAGAATTTTTTAGAACTTTCCTTTATTCATCTCCGGAAATGTTTTATTTACAAAACAACTTCCTATGACAGGGAGACATCTTTTGAGTCATTCCTTTATGGAAAAGGGACAGCGTAAAAAGATAATAGATGATCATGACGAGCTTTGCTCAAAGATTGAAATCAATAAACTTCTTTCAAACAACAAAATTTTCCAACATAGATATCAGTTTCAAAGATATACCATTGATGTTTGTACAAACTTTCAGAAGTTATTTCAGGGAAGAAATTTTCTATCGTCTTTGTCTGAATAGCTCAGTATACAGGTATGCATTTTTTCAAAAAAACACGAACTGATAAATTCAAATCAAAATCGAAACAGAAAGCAAACAAAAACGCAAACAAAAATGAAATATTTACATAATATACAAGGGTAATTATCAAGCAAAGTATCTTTTCAGGGCTTGGCCATTCACCGAATAGGTGTCAAGCTGCCCTTCAAGATTCTGCAATCGAAAGGAACTAGGACCCAACTTTTCAGCAATAAAAAATGGTCCGAGCCATACGTTTTGAAATTTGGTGTGTTCACCCTTTCCTTCGTGTGGTTTGTCTCAATTCAAGACGAGATCACCTACTTCAAAATTCCTATCAAAAGCAGAATTAGAATCGAACCATCTTTTAATCAATTGTTGATGTTGATCTAACTTACGCTTAGCTTGGGCTCTTACTTCTTCTAGCTTCATCAAATCATTAATCCGGTTTTCTAGAGGGGGGCAATCTTCTTCTTGGACTTTTTGTGACAATTGAAGTGAAGGAAGAAGAATGTGAGGTGGAAGAATTTCTTTTCTGCCATAAACGAGAAAAAAGGGGGAGTTACCTATGGCGGCTTTGGATGTTACCCTATCAGCCCACAACGCGTTCAGTAGTGCATTGTGCCAATTCTTGTGATTTTCAACCACAGTTCTCTTGATTATTTTGATCAAGTTCTTGTTTGTTGATTCTACTAATCCATTGCCCTGGGGGTAGTAACTAGTGGAATACTTAAGCTTTATTCCTTTTTCCAAAGCAAACTCGCTCATCTCAAGAGAAGAAAAGTATGAAGTGTTTTCAAAGACCAGACAATCAGGGATGACGAAACGAGTGATTATATTCGAGTTTAGAAAAGCGATTACTTGACTGGTGTTAACAGTCCTTAGCGTAGTAGCTTCAGACCATCGTGTAAAGTAATCTGGGGCTGTCACAATATACTTATGCTGTTGCGAGGATGTAGGGTTAACTAGACCTATGATATCAAGGCCCCATTGCTGGAAAGGAGAATCTACTGAGACGAGTTGCAAGGGAAAGGCTGGTTTTTGCAACCGCCCTGATGTTTTCTGGCAGATGATGCATTTGTGACACAAGGCATGGGCATCCCTAAAAAGCATGGGCTAGTAGTAACCGGCTCTTAAAACTTTGTGAGCAGTGGTGTCACCACCGAAGTGGCCACCATCTTCTCCTGCATGCAACTCAAGCAAGACTTTTTCTGTTTCATCTTTCTCGAGACAACGCATCAGTACACCGTCAAAATTATGACGAAACAGTACACCGTTAATTAGATGAAAGGAGGCGGACTTTAGTCTCAACTCTCTTCTCTTGGTGGGGTCAAGGTGACGGGGTGCTGACCCATGTTCAAGACAAAATATAATATCGCCGTACCAGGGACTAACGAGGTTTTGTGCGCAACAAATCAAACTTTGATCACGTTGTTCTAGGTTTGACGTATCACTATCTTCTTACTGTCCTGTTTCTGAATCAACAACCAATTTACAGAACCCTTGGCCTCTCACGATCTGAGATGGGGTGATTTCCAAGTCATACTCCTGCAAGGAGGTGACCCAGTTAGCTCTCTTCTCTCCTAAATCCTTCTGCACTAACAAGTTCCTTACAGTAGGGTAGGGGACAATGACTTTCGTCCTTGACTTCAAAAGATAGGACCGAAAATGCTTAACTACTTTGAAAACAGCGTAGGCTTGCCGATCAACTGCTGGGTAGTTAAGTTCAGCACCTTTGAAAGAGGAACTCATAAAGGCGATGGGTACTTCGTTGTTCTCGACATTCTTCTGAGTTAGGACCATGGCATAGGAACGGTCAGAGGCAAAAGTATAGAGTGTGAAATCTTGAGAGAAGTCAGGGCTCATGAGAGACGGAGCGTCTATTATGGCCTTCTTTATGGCATTAAAATCTTGATTTTCTGTGTGTCCCCAGTGATATTGGGTGTCTTTCTTAATCGGGTTCTATAGAGGTCTGACCATTTCGGAGAAGCTGGGGACGAATCTTCTCACGAAGTTAATCTGGCCTAAGAAAGAATGCATGGATTTCTTGGATGTAGGAGGGGGAAGTTTAGCGATGACTTGAGTCCTCTCGGGGTCAATAATCATTCCTTCACTAGACACAATGAATCCAAGTAATTTACCCTGTTCTACTGCAAAGATGGAATTTTTGGGGTTCAAGGAGATGCTGTATTTACGACATCGCAATAGGACAGCTCGTAAGTGAGCTAGATGATCATTTTTGTTTTTAGAATAAACGGTCACATCATCTAAGTAAACTACAACGGACTGATTGATTAAGCCTCGGAAAGAAATATCCATTTCTCTCTGAAAAGTAGCACCAGCATTAATCAATCCAAAGGGCATTTTACGATAAGCATAAGTGCCCCCACGGGGTACGGAAGGTGGTTTTGAGTTGGTCTGGTGGAGACATCAGGACTTGGTTGTATCCAGAGAAACCATCTAACAAGGATAGCCTCTCGGAACCATATACTTTTTGTAGGATTTGTTCCATGGGTGGGACAGGATAATTGTCTTTGTTAGATGCTCTATTGAGGTTTCGGAAATCAACACAAAGTCGGATTTCCCCGTTTTTCTTCCGAACTGGGACAAGGTTGGACACCCATTGAGTGTGCCTAACAGGAAAAATTATTTTAGCACTTAGGAGTTTATTCAATTCTTTTTGAACGGTCGGTTCCAGTTTAGGGTGCATCTTCCTCAATTTATGTTGGAAGGGTAAGGTTTGGGGCTTCATCGGGATGACATGCTGTATGATATTAGGGTCAAATGTTTTGAGATCATCGTATGTCCATGCAAAGACATCCTTAAATTCTTTAAACAATTTAACAAAAGCAACTTTTTCTTGTCTAGAACATCCCAAGCCTAGATTAATACACTGAGGATTTTCACTAGTTCCTAAATTAACTTTTTCATAAGACAACGAGGAACTATTGGTTTTACAATTGACCGTCTTTTTAAATTTATCTTCAAAATCGTAAAACTTCTCTAATCTAATTACATATTTTGGGATCGATTTTACCATATCCGATAGAGCTTCGAGAGATTTCGGATCAGGTATTACCATGAAATCGCGCAAATTGTCATCGTGTGTGTGTTCGTCTATCACCGCGCCTTGAAATGTTTCTTCCATGTGCAGACAGTTGATAATCTGCTGATCATCGTCAAATACTCTCCAGTTGGTGACGTTATCGGGAATGGATGGCCGAAACAATAGCTCAACGGATAATGCGTCTGGGGACAAGCCTTCTGCAGGAAGAAGTTTAGAAGCTACATTAGCTAATAAATCTGCTTCAGAGTTACTCAATCTAGGAATGGAATTTATATTAAAAGCAACAAATTTACTCATTAAATTCCATACCTCAGATTGGTAGCTTTTGAGATGCGGAGAAAGACAGTGGATAGCATCTCTCACCTATCTAACCACTATTTCAGAGTCGCCAAAAATGGTTAAATTTTGAATGTTCATGTCCAAAGCTTTTCTGAGACCTTGCAGTAAAACCTCATATTCTGCAGTATTGTTAGTACATTCAAACTCCAACCTACATGCTATCAATGTTTTGTTACCTGCCGGATCGATAATGACGCAGCCTGCTCTGGCTCCTTCTTTGGACTTTGACCCGTCGAAAGATAGAGACCAAATTTGATTTGCATCGGGTTCAAGAGATTGTCGTGTGGAAGGTGCGGGCTGCGCAAATGCTACGATCTCGGACTGTTGTTCTAGATTGATGATAGGTGAAATATCGGCCATGAAGTTGCCGAAGAAGGTGTCCATCCCTTGTACTTCAGGTGAATCAGCAGGGGGAGTGTATGGTTCATTAGAATCATTCAAATCAGTAACCGTGAACTTGAGGTAGCGCTCACGGTTTACTCTGATTTTACTAGGCTTGTTGTTCTCTGGAAGCCATAAGTGAGACCAGTTTGTTGCGAAGTAGCCATGTAGCTGCACCGACCAGTCCCTACTTAAAAACATGCCATACACTTCTAGAATATACACAACGATTATATCAATAACCTGATGAACCTTTGGGTTAGACGATAATCTAATCAATACATTTTTTAGTTCGCCTATAACTTTAACATCAGTCCGATCAAGTTGTATGATTTTCAAAGTAGATGGTTCCACTTCAACGTTAATCTTCTGGCATACAGACCAAGGCATCACATTGGATGACACCCCTGAGTCAACCATACAATTATGCACATTTCTGTTGAAAATCTTGAAAGTTAAAAGGAAAGGAGGTACATTCTTACGAGTACTAAGAGTAGTAGCTTGTGGCTTTTTACTCGTAGTTTCTAAGGCTACTTTATCTGAAGTATTTACATTATTTACATTATTTACAGGGGGACTTCCTTTATCTTGAGGATCAGGATTGTGTTTAGTGGAAGTCTTCTGAGGTACTTTGCTTTGCACAACCTTGTTACCATTGGAATTACCATTCTTGTCATTTTCTGAAATATTTTGCAACATTTTTTGTAACAAAAATGGAAACTTCAACAACTCATAGATCGAAATGTTAGCCCTTAATTTTTTAAGATCTTCAACAACATCGTAATCTAAGTTAGGGCTGACATTACTCTGTTTTGGCTCTGCTGATTTAGATGGCTTTGTAGGTGAAGTTGTAGTGTTCTCTGTAGAAGGTTTATTTGTTGTCTTACTCCTAGTATTATAAGGGTGAAAAGTCTCGAAGTTGGCTTGGAAGATGCTATCCGAGAAGTGTCCAAAAATGTTTGGAGAAGACTCTTCTTCTTGAACTCTCTCTGGTTCAACTACCTCCTCAGGAATCTCAGGAGGCATCAAGTTGTCTTGGGCATCTAGAATTGTTTGAAGAGAACATTGCAAACTTTCTAGATTAAGGCCTTCGGTGGTTGGGTTAGGTCGATTGGTAGGAAAGGGTTTTCGGAAAGGAGGTTTGTAGGGTCCTTTACTCGAGGTAGCTTCTTCAGTCGACCTTTTTAAGTCTACAACTTGATTTGACAGTTTTTGAACAACTTTAGTTAGGTTTTCCAAATCAGAGTTTTCAGGTTGTGTTTTACTTTGAGTAGGTCTGGGGAGGATTTCAATCTTCTTTTTGGAAGCAGAAACAGTCTCAGTTTCGTTGCTAGAAGAGTCCTTAAGATTAAGTATGTCTTTTTCTATCTGGCTAGCCTCCTCGAAGGCTTCTAATAACGTGGCCTTTTTGGATCGTTTAACCCAAATAGCTATGCTTTGATGCAATTCTTTAGTGTAGTAAGCTATTATAAGACTCTCAGCAGGCATGTAATCTGCAGGGATTTGGTTTTTGAGTGTCAAGAATCTCTGATTAAAGTCTTTAACTTTTTCTTTTGGGTTCATATTTAAGCTTGAAAGATCCATGACTAAGACTTCCGGAGGTTTACCATCTCCGAATTTTTCCAAAAAGCATGACTCAAACTTTTCCCAAGACACAATGGTATGGGGTTGTTGGGAAAAGTACCAAGTGGATGCATTACCCTCGAATGTATAAGGGAACAACCTATAGACAACATCTTCATGTTCAACATTGCGGAGTCTTATGGCTAACATAAATTTTTTGATATGATCTTCAGCTATCTATTTTGATTCAGGGTCAAACTTGGGAAGCCATTTCTCCGGGTGCTTAGGTAAAGGGTGTTGGGCTCCAGGTACAGCTACAGCATCCTGATCAAGCCAGGGCCTAGCAGGGTTGTTCTGATTTTCCATCGGGGTAGTGGGTGTGGAAGGATGAAAAGGTGAATTGCCTTCATCTGACGAGGAATCTCCTCCAGAAGAGGAAGGAGATGATGAAGGTGGTGAAGGAGGTATCCCAGATCCTCCTGTAGCAGGATTTAAGTTTGGATTTGTAGGATTCACAGTGAGGTTAGTGTCACCTAATTGTTCTCTGATATCAGAGAAGTCCAAAGGTCGACCGCACGGACGGTTTGGTTGCCTCAAACTAGCTAAGGCACTATGTGTTTTAAGAAGAGATCAACAGACAATCTCTTCTATGTCACCACCTGTAGGATTTGGGGTTGTTGGCTCAATTGTGATCTGTGGATCTTCGGTTGAAGTAGTTGCTGTTTGAAGGGGAATATTATCATGTGAACGGCTTCTAGTCACT
>JZKD02S1641726.1:21242-35282 GCA_000966675.3 Picea glauca
AGGTGGAACAAGGGCCACCATATTATGTAAGGATGTAGCTAGTTTGGGGAGGGGGGGAGTGGATCAATGACGACTTCATAGGTCACTTGGAAAAGTTCTTAAATTTTTCTTTGGTTGGAAGTTTCATGGCTTTGACATGACAATAACCAGTTTGGCCCTACAACTTGTTCTATCAATCATTCTTGACAACTTTTTGTGGTGGATCTTCCCACTCTGTGCATGATGTACACCTTATCTTTGTTTCATGGCTAGATCTAGCACACCACCTTTAGTTTGGAGGTTACGATCGTAGGTTCAACCCAATCTATTTTTCACGGCCAATTCTTAGGTTCAATATGCCTAAACATTGGTTTTAAAGGCTCGTAGTTTCAAATATGCTTCTACAACTAGTGTTGCTACTTGATTTCATCTTACAGGTTGGATTTGACAGTTTTTTGCTTATCAATTTTACTCAAGATTTCTTGGAGCGAATGGTCAAGGTTTAATTGTGTCAATGGTTGCTAGTAACTAGGTTTTAAATGAAATTGTTCTTCTTAATGGTTAAACTAATATGGTTCATGGTGGTTGAGGTTGTGGCTCATGACCTAGCATTTACATTGATTTCTCCTTATGTTATGTGAGATCGTTTCAAGATTTGGTAGCTAATGGTTTCATATATATTTATATCCCTCATATAGATTTTATATCCCTCCACAATGGTTGCTATGCTTGGTGTTCCTTTTGTAAAGGGAAGATTCTTTTATTGGATGTAGTCTTAGGAGTGTGCCTTCCCCACACTTTCTATTGGCAAATCTTGGGGGATAATTTCTCTTCAAGGTCATCATTTTTCTCCCTTACATGGCATCGATGCTTTGTAAAGTGACATTTTTTGGTATATAGTACCATTTGATCCCTCATCCAGGGTATGCTTGTTGATGCATCTTGTTTTAGGTCCTAGGTTTTTTTTCCTAGTCATGCATATCAATGTCTACTTGTGCTACACAACTTTTTTGTAAAATAAAATTTAAAAGAAGTATTTAGTCAAAAACAAAACAACAATTCAATCATATACACATTTGACTAAAAAATATATCAACCTTGAATAGCATAAACCATAATTATTTCCCTAAAGAACAACATAAAAAACACACAATTAATAATAGGCATACCATAAATTGATACACCATACCATTCACCACAAGCCAAAACTTTAAAAACTGCACAAGTTTGAACAAGAAAACACAATTACAACCATAATTCATTCTTGTACCTAACATCTCAAACAATACCACAAAACAATAAACTTGTTCATGACAACACACTTAAAAGGAAAATGCCTAAACCACAAAGTCAAAAACAATAAAAAAAAGCCTTGTTAATTGATTGAAACTTGACTCATCCAAATCAAAGAATATCAATACAAAATACTCATAAAATAACTATTTATAAACATAACAGAGATATGTCATGACACATAAATAAAATTTTAAAAACCAATCCATATTAAACATAAAATCATAAGTAGTAAATAAATCAAGATAAATGTTACAATAAATTAAATTACATACTTTAAAAAGTTGTAGTATAAACGTTCTACAAATTGACTCTTCTCCGACGATATTTTTTGCGGACATTTTCCTGAAATTCGTCAAGAAATTGTTAGATCCGTAGATTTGAGTGATTATTTCTATATAATCTGACTTCCCCATGGGTTTTTCAGCATGTTGAATCCATTTATGCATTCAAAAATGAATTTTAAACAACAAACAATAGTGATTTCATGTAGGTCTTTGGAGGATATCTGCAATAGTGAAAAACCTAGCCCTGCATGCGCGACCTCCTCCTGCAGACATAATCGTCGCACCTAAGCCCATTTTGTTGCACCAGAACGATGCCACTAATCTCAAAAGATGAACCCATAAGGGTGAGGGGGGGGGCAACCCACCTCTTACAAGAACATAGTCCTAAATGACTGGGATGGATTGAGAGCCAAGTGACCTGCCTTTATACCATCGCCCCGCCTACGAGAACAACTCTTAGCCAAGGAATAGGGCTTCAACGAAGAAATGGAAGTGGATCTGAGAACGTCTCATCCAAAGACATCTCGTGGATGGGAATCAAGAAAATGCATTCCCCAAAAAGATAAACCGCCAAGGTATACCATTAGGTCAACTAGGGTTGGGGAACACACCCAGTTCATGAGAGAGCATGCTCTCATAGGAAATTTTTTGGGCCTATGGCCATCCAAAAGAGACCTCATGAGATGGATCAAATACTGGTGGAACCCCAAGGGAAACTACAAAGTCCAACTCAGTTCAAAGGGGTTTTTCACAATCATCCTCTACAGTTTATAAGACAAGGACATGATTTTTGACAATGGACCATACTTCTACAACTCCGTAGGGATATTCCTCAGGTTTTGGATGGAACGTTTTAGCCCAGAAAAAGAGGACTTCACCATGGCATTGGTCTGGATTAGACTACATTCTCTACCACAGGAATTTTGGCTGGAGGAAATCCTCATGGGAATAGGGAACACATTGCGAAGATATGTGAAATCCTCCGAGGAAACAAAGAAGATGAAATACAATTCCTATTCCTGAATATGTGTTTACATGGATATATAGAAATCTCTACCAGGCTCAGTAACCCTAGAATACCAGAATGAAGATTGGAATCAAACTATGGACTACAAGCACATCCCTTTCCACTACAGAAAATTCCATGAGCACGGTCACCTCTTTCGTGAATGTCCCTTGAATGCTCAAAACCCAAAAGTAGGGGAGGGGAAGCAAAATGATGGTTATACCACGGTTACAAGTAGGAAAAAACAACCCCTCAGAAAAAAATAAAATATCAAGAAAGCACTTAGAAAATCCCCACCATAAGCTCCTTTGACATTCTCAACCAACTCCCGGAGGAAGAGGATGTGTTAGCACCGAAAGTCACCTCTAGATTGCTACAGAGGTAAGACTGATACCCATCAAAATTGTATGTCACAGGTTGGTTATAAAAAGTTCAAATGGGCGCAATCTCAAGAAAATATTGTCATTAACTCATAAAACTGGGTTGATCTGCACAAGAAGGTGAGGTCTTGGTTTAACTTCAATCAGTATGTTGTAGTAAGGGTGAGTAGGAGGAAGACTTCGGCGAGGAAAATGTAGAGGTATGTTGTGAACATCAGGTTTTCCAGCAGCCTAAGGGAAAAAAAACTTAAACACAAGGTCCTCTTGGATTCAAATTTCAAAGATACTGAAAGAAATCATAACAACATTACATTCGAACATTCAACATAATATAGTCACAACAATCCATGTGAATCAGTCATTCATGAACTCTCTCAGCAACAGAGGCAGATAAGATGGAGTAAGAAGGTTGATTGTTATTAAACAAGAAGTCTCAGGCTACAACACATAACCAAGAACCAGGAGCTTCATTAAAACTTTACAATATGGGAGCTTTTATCTAACATCGACCCTTAACAAAATATCAAAACTAAGTATTTATACTCAGGACAACCTGCCAACACCAGGAGTGTGACCTGGCCATAGCAATTAAATTTTTGTGTATGTATCTTCTTCTGTCAAGATACACTTGCACTCCTTTGTCATATGCAAGATCAGATCGGTTATGGCTCTGGCAGGGAAATTCGTCCACAGGGTACCATGGGATGACCGCTCCAGAACCTCCATGCCTTCCATTTATGGATTGAGTCGAGGTTTGAACCACCTGCTCAATTTACATTAACTGCTTTTCCCAGAGAGTGCCTGAGACAAAAATCTCAGGGGACGACCACATGCCTGCCCTCCAAGGCTCGGAAGCTAGCCTCCTTTCCTCTAGCCACTCCTCAATGTAACCCAGAGCCATGACCCTGTGCTAATGACATCCCGACATTTCATGTTTCGGGGGTTTTCAAATGGCTCACCTTCAGATTTCCCGATATCAGAATCGACGAAATCACTTATCTGACCGACGGTCGGATCTGCTTCTCAACCAACAGTTGTGATGCTTCCTCTGGACTATGAAATAGTCCTCTATACGCAACTAGGGGCTAGATGCTTCTTCTAAACCTTACTTTTGCATGGCCACGGGCTGTGACCTAGCGCCTATCTCCAAAGGCGTTTTGGGCTTTCACCTTTCGGGGATTCCTACAAGTTAGACTTCAGAATTCTCGATCCACGAAACCACAAAATATCTGATCAGGCGCCACGCACTCCTCTGGTTTGGACGAACTAGATTGATTTCGTGATTTCACGCTTTGCGACATTTTCTTGTGGCTCAAATCAAAACACCCAAAACCTAGTTCCATGACATTTCCTAATCCACTACCACCTGTCCCCGCTAGATCGGATGGATCCCATGAATCTCGGGTTTTAGGACTTCGGCATATCAACACATCGGCACATCGGGACTTTTGTGCATTCCTCACTTAAATTCTCCCGAAGCTCATTTCCCTGAATACTTGGATCAACTAACACTTGACCCCTTCAAGATCAATGACTCATGTTGATTTCGGGTTTCGAGAGTTCGGATCCTCGACGAAAAACTTTAACAACATTTCGAACTCCCGATTCCCGTGATAATTTTCCACCGTTGATCTCTCCCAATGAGATCCACGACCTAGATTTAATCTGTGCTCGACCTTTGATTTTGAGCCTGCTTTCGCACTAACCTTCGTGCAACTTTGACCTTCCAAAAGAATGTGAGCCGTCGATCGATAATCCTGATTGGATCTCCGTCGTTGAAAGGCTAAAACTATCTTCTGCTTGATTTAAGTCCATACCAACCCGCTTTAAGTGTTACGCTTGTGCATATGGTTGTGGCTTCTGTGAACAATTACCTGGATGACTGACTGAGGGCTCGAGAAAACAAATGATCAGTGATAGAGGTAAAGAGAGAAGTGATCATCTTAGAGAAAATAGGAAAGCTTAGGGTCGAGACTTCTCAGGTAGGACAACATAGAACAAAAGGTCGCTCAAACTATCAAGGGAAGATGTAGAGAGAACTACAAGACAAAAGGGAAAAACTTAAGAATGGATGTACGAAAGGAGGATAGTCAGGAAAAAATATAGACTTAGGTAGAAACCACAAATCCCTAAGGCTTTGATAAGTTTATGTGATAATAGGATGTAGAAAATCTGCACAAGAGGGGAAACTAGGACAAGGACAAAGGCAAGGCCAAGAACAAAACATAATCAACCAAAGAACAACATCAAGAAATGGGCCCAACAGCCCAACAAAATGTGGACAAGCCAGAGGATGGAGGGGATACTCTAATGCAACTATATGAATAGGATCTCGTGGATATAGATCTAGAAAAACTGGAGGAGGCATTCAACAGAAAAGAGTTGCAAACCATCCCAGTAGAACAACTCAGGAAAGTGCATAAAGTTTTTATTGACTCTACCGCAAGATCCACCTCAAGATTAGGGATATCCTCATACCCAACCTCTGAGATAAGACATACCTCCCACAAAAGCAAGCGTCAGGGTCGCAAATCCGCACACCAAATCATCAAGGAATAAGGAAACTACATCCTCAACTCAAGGCAGATCCAGAGACTCACAGAAGGGTACCTCAATCCACCCCCCAACTCATCATGATGAATATAATCACTTGGAATATAAGAGGTCTTAATGGAAGGTCCAAACAAAGGACTCTTCGAGACATCATTTGTGTAGAGAATCCATACATTCTCCTTTTATAGGAAACAAAATGTGTCGGGGATGAAGCGGATGACATATTTTGTTGTTGTTGGAGGACCTGCAATTCCATTCATACAAACTCAAAGGGGGTTGCAGGGGGCCTAGAAATCTTATGGAACCCGACTGCAGTCATCATAGACCAACCCTCATCCATGGTGGGCACACTCACAAGTCACTCCAAAGCCATAGGCTCTAACAACGAAGGGATGATTACAAATGCGTATGGGCTCCAAAGTGATCAAGACAAAGATATGTTCATGGGGAGAATAACTATTATTAGTTCAATTCTAGGATCAAAGAACCGGTTGATAGGAGGTGACTTCAACATCATCCTCACGCTGGAGGAAAAGACGAGAGACACCAAGCGACTGGATCAGAATAATGGTAATTTCATAACTCTCATCGATCAACTTAATTTAATAGACATAGAAACCAGAAATGGTATCTTCACCTGGTCCAACCATAGATCGAGGCACCAACATGTTGCAAGTAGACTAGATCGTTTCCTCATCTCTGAATCACTATTGCTTGAGGATTTGTTCCTTGAAGCCAACATCCTCCCAAAAAGGGTTCATATCACTAGTCGGTCTCTCTCTGGTTAGACATTGGTGCCATGCCCAAGCTCAAACCCTTTATATTTGAGAAGTTATGGCTCAACCACCCGGAATTTCAAAATATCTCCAAATCTTGGTGGAAGCATGCAGAAATAGACCATGGCACATGCATGTATAAATTCCAACAAAGATAAAAAAAAATCAAAGGACAACTAAAAAACTGGAATAAAAATGTGTTTGGGAATATACTACAAAGGAAGCAGGAAATTGTGCAACGAATGGAAGCTATGCAATAGGTATTTATTGCAGGGGAAAGAACGACAACCTTGATTAAGGAGGAAGAGTAGCTTCAGGTGGAACTGGAAGAGCGACACAAGCAAGACGAGATACTCTGGAGGTAGAAATCCAGAGTACAATGGCTCAAGGAAGGGGAAAGGAACACCAAGTTCTTCCACAGATCCATGGTGCACAATAGATACATAAACATAATCACTCAACTAGAATACAACTAGGGAAACCCCATTCTAGATCACACAAGCATAGAAGAGGAATTAACAAACTACTATAAAGATATTCTCATTGAACCCATAAAGGACCGAACACCTTCTACTCGCAAGATCACAAGGAACATCCCCTCCCTAGTCAAAAAAGAAAAAAATGAATCACTATCCTAGCCAATCACACAAGAGGAAGTGGATCAAGCAGTCAAAGAGATTCCCACTGGAAAAGCCCCAGGGCCGGATGGCTTCACAACAAACTTCTTCCACTATTGTTGGCTGCTGATCCGAGAAGAAGTCTGGCAAGTAGTTGAGGAATATATAACTTTTGGGAAAGTTCTTTTGGCCTTCAATGCCACCTTCCTCACTCTAATTCCAAAGGAAGAAGGGGTAACACATCCCAAACAATTCCGTCCAATAACACTCTACAATGTAATCTACAAAATCATCACGAAAGTCATTTCCCTATGACTGAAACCGATATTTCCCTTATCATCTCCAAAGAGAAAGCATGCTATGTGGAGGGGAGTCAAATCATGGACAGTGTCATCCTAGCACATGAGGTCATTCACTCACTTAAATCAACGCGAGCCTCGGGTATGCTCATCAAGCTTGACCTTTCTAAATCTTTTGATAGAATAAGCTGGAAGTACATGATCTCCCTCCTTGAATCCTTTAGCTTTGATAACCTCTGAGTAGCCTGGATCATGCAGCTCACATCCTCATCCTTCTTCTCCATCCATATTAATGGAGTGCCCTCCCGACCCTTTTCTCCCACCTGTGGCATTCGACAAGGGGATCCCCTCTCCCCCTTCCTCTTTTTCATAATGGCGGAAGGCCTTGGGCGCTACATCAAAGCCTCGATAGAGGATGGATCTCTAAAGGGTCTACCTCTCAATAACCTCCAACCAGCTCCCTCCCACAGTCAATTTTTTGATGAAACTCTGTTGTTGAATACCCCCACGACCCAGGAGGCCAACAAGCTCAAAATCATCCTCACGGACTTTGTTGATGCGTCAAGAACCTCCCTAAACCTCGACAAGTTGCAACTCTACTTTTTCAACACCCAGTAGCAATCCAAAACCATATCTCCCAAATTTGGGCATCCCCAAGATCCCCCTTCCGTCCAATTATATGGGTGTTCCCCTCACGAGAGAAGCCACTTAGAATATCTCTTGGGACAACCTATTTATTTCCATCTCTATTAGACTTAGTAACTAGAACTTCAAATCACTAAACCTTGTTGCCCGCTTGGTTCTTCTAAAATCCGTGCTCCAGGCCCTGCCGACTTACCTCTTCACCGCCTTAGCAACTCTCTAGTCTCTCATCAGAGCCATCAAAAACCTCCAGTGAAGCTTCCTGTGGCATGGTCATCAATCAGACAAGAAATGGGCACTGGTAGGTTGGGAGAAAATCTGTCGGCCCAAATCATTGGGTGGGGTGGATCTCAGAGATCCAGGAAAAATCAATCGAGTAATGGGAGCTAATCTATGGTGGCGCTTGCTCAAGCATCCCACAAAAATTTGGGATAGAATCTGGAAAAGGAAATATATGCCCAATATCAGAGAGGACCTACTAATCAGACTCAATGATCAGATTCATGGTTCCAACATCTAGAACACAACTTGGAGAAATAGATCACTCATACAGAAACATGCATTCTGGGAGATACGAAATGGAGAACACTCCTTATTTTGGCAAGACTCCTGGCAACAACAACCACCCTTATCCTCAATAAAATATCTTAGCCCCTCTATCAACAAATGCAATCAAGGGACACTCTACATGTAAAATATCTCTGGAAGGAAAACTCACTACAACACCCCTGGCACAGGTGGAAAACTCAACCCCACAAATTAAACATACATGAGGAAATAAACATGCATGCCTGGAGGAACTACACCAATCAATGGAAAATCCACATCAGGGATGGTCTGGGCATCCTCAGATGGGGCGACTCGCCAACAGGTAACTTCTCAGTCAAAGAAGCTTACCATCTCCGAGAAAACCACCAAATGCAACCTAAAGAGCACATATGGAGCAAAATATGGAATCCAAAATTCAGGTAAAAAGTATCACTTATTCTCTGGTTAATTTCTCAAAACCGCATTCTCACTTGGGACAACCTTAAAAAATGAGGTTTTGTAGGCCCTTCAATCTATTTCCTCTATCGACAACAGGAAGAGACAATGGAGCACATACTAAATCAATGCAACCACAATGAAGCCATTTGGGATATGGTGGCACAACTAATGCGCCACTCCAACAAGAACCGAGCCAACATTGCAAGCACCATTGAGAATTGGGATTTAATCTCCTATCAAAATCCAATCTTAGATCGCATCTGACAGCTGATACCAGGCTTCTTAGTTTGGCAAATTTGGAAAGAAAGAAACACAATATTTTTTCACTCCACTTCCTCCCCCCCTCACTCCAGATGGGCAAGGATCCTCAACCTGATCCGAGAAACAATCAAATCCGGACAATGGACTCAGGAAGATCTCAATTGTAATCCTATGGAAAGTCACATCCTCCAGGATTGACAACTAAATCTCACCGAGGATTCTCGACAGAATGCCACTCACAACATCAAAATTTCCTGTAGACCGAACACTTGGTACCCTCCCCCTCTTGGCTTTGTCAAACTAAATTATGATGGTTCTTTAAAGGGTAATCCAAGGCCGACGGGTTTTGGCGCATTGCTATGAGACAATGAGGGGATAATTCTACAAATCCTAGCTGGATATCTGGGATTCAACACAAACAATGATACATAATTATGTAGCCTTCTCATGGGGATTAATTTACTAATCAATCACAACATCTTTCAGCTCATAGTGGAAGGGGATTCCCAGGTCATTAGTCAACTCATCTACAAAATCATCCATGGTTCACACCCCTCGGAAATCTCACCAAGATGGAGATTACTAGGACTGTTGGAAGACTTCAGGTCCCTCCTTCAAGCCCGTATCACACTTATCCCCTCACATGTGAAAAGAGATGCCAACAAAATTGCAGACAGTCTAGCCAATGAGGGAGTGGAATCAAAAGAAGAGCAGATCCAATTGGATGCTCAAATCTCCCCACCTCCCACGCTACTGGCCCGATGTCTCGATCTCTCCCGAAGATATTATCTCGCCCCGGATGGGGTGACATGTAGCCCAGGGGAGGCCACGTAGCCCCCATGCAGAACTTGCCATAAATATGGCCATTTTCCATCCCAAAGCCCATTCTCGGATGGAGGATGGCCATAAACGCTCACAGAGGGAGGGATGACAACTCCCCCACACAGGATTAATGGTGCCCTCACCGATTAATTGTAAAGGGATGATGTTGGGTACGGGGGGAGGCTACGTGGTCTTATCAGCCCCTTGGTTAATTCTCTAGCTCGACCATGACATTCACCATTTCGCCTCTATGCTTTGTCTCTTCGATCTACTCAAGGATTTGGCTCTGGTCGTATCGGACTTCTCTGGCCTCATTCACAGACTTCTCCAGTCTCCAGGCTCTACCATGCCGAGAGAGAGAGGAAAACCCAGGCGAGGACCCTCCTGGTACTGTCGTGCTGCAAGGCAGTGATGCCTGCACAACTTGGAGAGGGATTTATCCATAGCCTGGACACAACTAGCCACGAGGCTGTATATGCCTCCAATGGCCTTCGTGGAGGAGGAATTCCCGAAGGAACCAATTCAGGTTCCACCAGAGTCCTTCCTCTACACGGTCCCGAATTCCCATGACAACCCCAACACTAGCATTGCAGCTACAGATCCAACGATGGCCATGGAAGGTGCCACCTGCATTTTCCAAGAGGAACTACCCATGACGGACTGCTCGACTGAGCCCCCACTGCTGAACCCAAATGCAAATTGCGACCAAAATCCACCCAGTCTGTTCAACCCGGAGCAGCTGGAGCTTATTTTTGAAATGAGGGGCTACATGATGGAGCAACTCCATCGACACACCCTCATTAGCAGCCGAATCGACATGTTGTTCAACGCCTTCTCGAATGCGCCAATCAAGCAGAGGTGCCCGACCTGTGCGCAACCCTTCACACTCAAACCCAATGATGACATCCGTCACAACGACTCTCTGGATGGAAGGTTCCACTATTCTCATAGCTCTTCTAATGTTTAATGTTGCATAGTCTTATGCGCCTCGCTTGCATGGAAATGGAGTTTGGTTCTCGTCTACATGGTCTAGTTCTCTATTCAGTTTTTTGCCTAGTTTGAATTTTCAGCTTTTGATAGTATGTCCAGTATGTCCAAAAAGACCTGTCAGCACTACCAATTGCCACTTGCTCTGGTTTCCAACTAAATGGCGGAGCAAGTTGCGGTTGCTATTTTTGGCCGAAAGAAAATTTGACTGCCACTTGTTTCGGTTTCCACTAGTTTGGCGGAACAGGTGACATGCATGTGACATATATCAGTTTTGTATAGTGACAACGCATTAATAAGGAAATACCCCTTTTTTATTTACAAAAAAAATAATGATTTCATGTAGATTTATGTCGTCGAATTCCAACGAAAAAAACCATTTCATAGAACAATTAAGCAACGTCCTTTAAAAACCAATCCATACCAAACAAGAAATCATGAATAATAAACCAATTAAGAAAAATGTCACAATAAACTATATAAAATATGCAATAAAATATATAAAATATACATTAAGTTTAACCATACCAAACCAAAACCAAGCTTGAATATAAATGGATTTCATGCGACTTAGTGCCAAATCACTAACTATAACACGCTTACAAATATTAAATTATGAAAATCCTACATTTATTCATTGAATGATCAACAAATAAACACACATCACCTCCCTTCACCATTTCTACAACAGAGATAAACAATAAAAATATATCAACATAAATCTACCCTCATTTTCATCTATTAAATTTAAATTCAAAATAAATTTTACAATATTTAAAATAAATAAATTAAAATGAATATATATATATATATATATATATATATATATATATATATATATATATATATATATATTAAACAATACATTATTTTTTTTATCTATTTTTTTATATTATTTTTTCATCTACATAAATGTAAATATACTTTATTTCTATATATGCAACACGTATACATTTCTAATTAGGGGTGGTTTACTTAGGAGTATTATGGAATTAAGGTCATATATTATTAAAAATCATATGATTTTAGTAGAGGTAACCTCAACAATGACATTAAGAGGTACTATCTTTCTTGCAAATACTATTTAAACATATCATTTTTTGCTTTAGAATAAGACTTAAAATTGTTTATTTTAACTCGTTAAGAAAATACTATTTAAACATATATCATCTTTTGGTTGAGCATAAGACCTATCCTTGAACTTAAAGAAACAAGTAATGACTCAAAACCTTAAGGCATCTAGCAAAAGTGAAAATCTTCCCCTTTACATACCATGGTAACCATTTAAACCTCTCCCAAAAAATAACACATTCTTAACTAAAATTCAACACAATCACAATTAATCCCCATACACTTTTATGCATACATAACAATAAATATAACATGGAAAACATTTAAGCTTTTACACTAATATCTTCTAGTAGATTCAATTGATGTAACATTTTAAAAAAATTACACAAATATCTCATGAGATCCAATTTGCAATTGATGTAACATTTAAACTTTTTTTACACAAATATCTTTTCATAGATTCAATTGACTAGACAAAAAGGCAAAGAAGATCAACAGATGCGTACGCAATGTTCCGTAAGCCCTTTTGAGAAGAATTTGAGAGCTAGGCAAGATTTTAGGGTTAGGGTTAGGGTTTGGTTGGGGAACAGGATCTCAGTTCAACTTTACATACATGCTATATCTAGAGCGTCCTTGTCTATTCAAGTTATTGTTATGTCTGATCCTTCATCCTTCCAGTAACCGATTCAGACTTTTTTGATCTGCTATTTTTTAATCATTTTTCTTCTCTGACTGATCGGTGCCCTGTACGGTCTAGATGTGTGTAACGGTTGTTATTAGTGTGGCAAAGATGACCGATAAATATACCATCAAAGTCTGTACTGATACTACTGGCTGATGAAATTTTTTGTCTGAGCCAAATCTTAATTTCTTTTAGTACAGTTCATATGGGAGTAGTTACTTGGCCCAATGTGCTCCACTTATGAAAAGCAAGTAGAATGAATGTTCGTGATTTGAAAAACGTGTTGAACTTTATTTTTTGGCTGATGAGCTATGGCGGGCTGAGTGTCTCTGTTGTCTTTTTTTTCCTTTCAATCTCTCTGCTTTATGTTTGTGTGGAGGGGGGTTTCTGTTGTTTTTCTTTATTCTCAACTTCTCTGCTTTATATATTTATATGCATAAGGGGTTGTTTTGGAAATTTTATGGTGAAATTTGTTTAAGAGTAAAGATCGTGAACTGCCCTATTATGTTTTGGATAATTGGTATTTTTATTTAGTGTAGGAGTAGGGCTGATTACAGGTATTTATAGCCCCAACAAGGGATTGCTGTGTTTGATTTCATTGTTTGCTATTAGTTTTGATTCTTAAATTGGCATTTGGAGGTCTGTTAAGGTATTTTCTGCACGTCCCTGATTTAACTCCCATGATCTAGGTCCCTGATTTAACTCTCATAATCTTGTGATTTTATTTTGACATGAAATAGTTTCTCTTTCAGTTTATGATCGAGGTCCCTGATTTAACTTTCATAATCTTGTGATTTTATTTTGACATGAAATAGTTTCTCTTTCAGTTTATAAGATGATTCAGAGTTGAAAGTCCCTTCAATCTTTCTCTTATTAACAGAGAAAATGTTAAAATATTTTCGTACATACATGTACCTATGTTGTCCCATCTATTTTCATGCAAGATTGGTCACAAGCCTATTTGAATATCACCGGTCCAGAATGACTAGCTTGATCCATGATCTATCATAGGGAATCTTACAGGTCCAGAATGAATAGCTTGTTCCATGATCTATTTTAGGGCCTTGTTCCATGATCTATCATAGGGCCTGATCTATTCACAACTTCATTTGTGGACTTGATCTTATGTTGTATCCATTCTACTGCAGCCCTTGAGCAAGCCTTTAACTCGTTATGCTCCTCAACTTGTCATTAAACTGTGCACAACTTCATTTGGAGACTTGATCGTATGTTGTATTTATTAGATTGCATCCCCTGAGCAAACCAATGATTTGTTCTGCTTCTCGACTCTATAAAAATGCAAACTGCCACAGAATTTTTAATTGTTCAACTTTTTTTCTAAGCCATCACATGATTGGAGGATTTTTTTAAATGGGAAATATTCCTGCCATACTCTCT
>JZKD02S1641726.1:39458-53058 GCA_000966675.3 Picea glauca
AGAATAAAACATTAGTTTCTTTGATGGGGAGTTTATTTTTAAAAAATTAGTAGTTTTTTTATACGATATTTTTTGAAATGTTTGATTTTAGTTAATGTGTTTCTTCCATCAATATTACATTTTTTAAGAGGTGTAAGTGAATAGTGTGAGATTCCACATGATAGTTGAGTTATTAGTGGGCCTCCTAAATTCTTTGCGACCTCAAGAGGTGTAAATCCCACCGACACCTATTCTCCTCTAGATGTTTCACAACCCTGGGATGAAATGCATTGTATAAGTGCATCATGAGGGATCCTCAAACTCGTTGATGATGTACAAAAGTAATGGGCCCTTACATGAGCATGTTGCACAATTATCTTAGGGTATGCTGGTAAAATTAGTTGGGATTTAAGCCCGTATACTTTGTGCTAATTTTTTTTTTAAAGTGAATAATACTCCCCACACAATATTTTTTTCTATTCTAAAAATTTGATAAATAGCCACAACCTCTTTTAATTTTCAGAAGAATAAAAAGTATCAATTGATCCGTAAATTTTCATTTTGAAATCTTAGATTTTGTAATTTATTTCCTTAGATCCCAAATTAGTTAATTACTAACTTTGCTTGAATTTGTGAAATAATGGAATTATGAAAATGAAATAAATGAGCAAAAGAACACACCATCCACACACAAATGAACACAAGATATTTCTTGGGAAACCCAATATGGGAGAAAACCCAACTAGAAGGTGAGGCCTATGCTCCACTCTCTTTTCTTCAGCTATGGAAATGCAAATGCAAATACAAAGAAAGAGATGCTCACTGTGGATTTTCCTTTGAAATTATGGCATGTATGGCTACTACATAGCCTCTCCTCTATTATGCTTTCAAAATTACCACTCCTAAATTCTCTGCTCAACTATGGAAAAAATACAATACAAAAGAATGGAACCTGCCCAGTGTTTAACATAGCTCGATAACCGTCTAGAGTTATGGATTTGACTTCCTCAACCCTTAATTAGTGATAAGGTTTGGACCTTCTATAATGTTCTTGAAAATCTACACATGGCTAGTGCCACACATTTGAGTAATGGGGGATAATGTGGCATCCACTTGTACCATGGCGGTCAACAAAGTAGGTAAACTTGTGAGAGACATAACTTTTGCATACGTCCGATTGAGGTGTTGTTCACACCATTGGAAAGGTCTAGAAGTGTAAAAAAATGTCAAGGGTGTGTGTGTGGGTTACAAACATTGTAACCCCAAAAAATTCCATTTAATGCCTCAAAATGGCTCCATAAGGTTTTGGACCCCAATTTTCCAAACTAGGACTAACTACTAAAATGGCCCTACAACTTGATTCCTCCAACTTTTTCCACCCATAAAGTATCAAGATAGATGAAAAAGTGTATGATGATCCAATCCTAATCATACCTCCTCATTTAGGGAGGATTTTGGTTCCCAAAAGATTTATTGAATGAGGTGAGAAATTTTTTCCTCTACCTTATCTCCAAAGCACCATTTTTCTTTGCTTGGAAGTTGTCATTTCAACCCAATTTTCCAAAGGTCATGCTACCCCTGTCTTGTAGTTCTAGACCTCCTCTAAAAAATTGTGTCTTTTTCCAACTATGCATAAGCATTTGGTGATAAGATCTCTATGGTAGGTAAGACCTGCTCCACCTCCTAATCCAACATGGAAGGCTCATAAAGTTTCAAATTCTCCACATTCACTACTAATTAAATGTGCATGTATAGGGGTAGATTAATTATGTAGGCGTTATCTCCCACCTTCTCCAATACCTCAAAAGGGCCATACCACAAAGGACCCTATAGTATTTCCTTGTTCAATGGTAACCAAACTCCATCTCCCACTTTGAATGACTTCTCGTTTCTATGTTGATCATGTTTGGATTTATAATTTTCTTATGACTTCTTCCATGTCTCCTATACTTGCAAATGGATCTGTCTAATCTTTTCAACAAAATTATCTACTCTCAATGCTTCTCTTGTGATTTCTTCCCTCACTCCTTGTTGTCCATAAGCAACATCCAAGGGTGAAGGTGGAAAATACCCAAAGAAAGGAAAGGGGACTTACTAGTAGAAGTGTGGACTACTATGTTATAAGAGTGTTGAATATAGGTTAGATTTTCATCCCAGGTCTTCAAATGATTTTGATTGTAACCCCTCAAAATATGCACCAAAGTCGTGTTAACTACTTCTATTTTCCCATCTGTCCATTGATGAAATGTTGTAGATCTCTTCAACTTCGTGTCCATCTTCTCCCAAAGTGTAGTCCAAAAGGCATTGAGAAATGTGGTATCCCTATCCGAGATGATGCTCCTTGGTATCTTAAAGTGCACCCAAACAAAGAACACATTTTCTACTTCTTGTCCTCTGATGGTGTTTTTACAAGGCATAAGAATGTACATCTTACTGAACCTGTCAACTACCACAAATAAATAGTCATATCCATTCCTAGTTGTTGGTAAACCTCCCATAAAATCCATGGAAATTTTATTATAGGGATTGTTGGTACAACAAAGTATACATCCTCTAATACACTATGCTACATCTTCTTTCATTCTTGGCCAATACACATGCCTTTGTAATTTAGCAAGTGTCTTCCCAACACCAATATGTCCTACAACCTTGGAGGTGTGAGGCTCTCTAATAAGATGCAATATTTCACCTTTAGGGACACAAAGCTTGTCTAGCTTGTAGAGTAACCCATTATGGAGACAATACTCAACTTTTTTGTCACCTTATTCTACATCAATTTGGCATTGTAGTTGTTGAAACACCTCTTTAAAGTCCTCATATTTTGTGTATGCTTCTTTGTATGCATCATGGGTAAAAGGATCCATGTGCATAAGAGTTCCCAAAATTGTAATCTTGGATGTGAGTGGCCTTGAAAGAATCTCTGTCAGCTTATTAGTGATTCCCTTCTTATACTTGATGACTAGAAGAAATTGTTGTAAAAATTCCATCCACTTGTAATGTCTGGTTTGTTGAAGCGTACTATGGGCCTTCAAATATTGTAGTCGTTGGTGATCTTTGTGGACAATGGTTTCCTTGTCCATTAGATAGTGCTTACACTTCTTAACAACTTGAACCAGGGCATAGAGTTCCTTATTGTATGTAGGGTAGTTCAAAAATCCCTCATGAAACATCATGGAATGATAACACACTGTCTTAGCTTCTTGCATCARAACTACTCTCATGGCATACCCACTTGYATATGTCTCCACTTTGAATGGATTCTACAAGTTAGACAATGCAAGAACTGGTTTTTGAYTAATATTTKGTTTYAGGGCATCGAAATATTTATGTTGATTCTTTCTCGCTGGAAACTCTTATCGCTTGGTGTTATGGCATGGAGTGGTGTAGTGATCATTGAAAAACTTCCGTAGGTACTGTGTTTCCTYGAAAAATATCCTAAATTCAATGACATTARTAGGAATTGGCCATTTTATGATGACCTCCATATTTGCGGGATCTATCTTGTTCTCCCCTCCACCGATCACATACCCCAAATACACCAATGATTGCTAAGCAAACTCACATTTMTTGAGGTTAGACAAYAAATGGTGCCTTTTTAGAGTCTCTAATACTTGCATGAGATGTGAGATGTACTCTACCAGGTAGAGATATAAACCATCATATCATCAAAATAKACTATAACACATGAATTTAAATATGGTCATAATACATCATTCATCAATCTCATAAATGTAGTTGGTGCATTACATAAACCAAATAGCATGACCAACCATTCATACAAACCTTGCCTTGTCTTGAAGGCGGTCTTCCAAGCGTCTTCTTATTTGACACATACCTAGTGGTATCATGATTTTAGATCCAACTTGGTGAAGTACTTGGCATGCTTCAACTGATCTAACAAATCATCAATCTTGGGAAGAGGGTACCGATTTTTTAGTGTAATCTTGTTCAAATATCTATAGTCGATACACATCCACCAAGTCCCATCCTTCTTGGGTATGATGATGATAAATGACCGCAAGGTGAAGTGCTTGGTCAAATCACTCCCTACTCCAACAACTGCTACAATTGCTTCTTCATTTCATCTGCTTCTAAAACAAATTGTCTATATGGCCCAATATTTGGTAATGGAGATTCAGGCAACAACTAAACCTCGTGATCCACTTCCCTCTTAGGTGGTATCCATTTAGGCTCTTGGAACACTCCTCTGTATGTTTGTAACAACTCCTCCAATTGTTGTTTCTTCCTTTTAGTACATCCCTCTAGGAATGCCTTTACTCTTACTAATTCATCACTCGACTGATTCTCTCATAATAAAAGCAAAACATACTTCTTAATTGAACTAATAAACTTTTTGTCTTTGTTGGCACTTACCAGTGATATCGTCAATTTTCCTTTTTTGATCCATATTCTTGATCAACTTGGTGTTTTCATCCAACCACCCATAGGATTTTCATTATCCTTTATTCTTATTTATTTTCCTTTATTTTCTTTTCTCTCCTATAATTTTTTTTTCCAATGCTTAGCTAAATTCAAGCAATGTGAAGCAGACCTCTTTAATTTTCTCTGTTTCCATGTCCCTAGGTCTTCAAGTCCATGGGTTCACATTCAGGCTACCTACATTTCACACCCTGTACCTCTATATCCTCCATAATGCACTTTCACCCTTTTTACACTTAGTCATTTTTCGAGAATGCGGATACAGAGCTACATATCGTCCATTAAATTTGTTCAGTCTCCAAGTCTACAAGTCCGCAACCCCACATTAACCAAAATGCACTTATCACTTTTCGTTCCCCAAATTGTAACTTTTTCACCTTTTTAACACTTAGTCGATTTTCACAAAAGACAATGTGGAGCTGCATACTTCTCATTAAATTTTTTCCTTGAGTCCCCAGATCTGCAAGTCCACAAGTCCGCATTCTCCAAAACACACCTTCTCGATCAGAAAAAACACATTTTCAATCTCAATGCGGACCTCCTTACCCTTCATCATATCTGCATCCACAGGTCTGGAGGTTCGCATTTCTGTGTTATACATTTTTCACTTATCACTCCCCATTTTTCACCTTCATACTTAACATTTTCCACCGCCATGACATCACATCACCACTTCCCACCACATTTATTGTCCCTTCCACATCATTTGCCACTCGTATAAGCATAATATTGTTATTAAATTCACGACACATCGGTTAAATCTCGCAATAAATCCAAATCTCATGTAAGCCGACAATATTAAAAGAAATATTTATGATTGATTGAGTTATCAAGGCAATACATGGTGAAATTAAATAAAATCAAATATGCCAACCTGTAAGTATCGAAAGTAGCGCCACCTTTTTGTCAAAAGAATAAAAGAATGTCAAGTAAGTACAATGAATTGTATTGTGGAGATACATTGAACACACTGGGTCGTGAGGATTAAGAGTTCCAATGGTCCATAGCATACAATTACTACACACCTCTTTCTCCAATTGAAAAGAACATGAAATTAATATGGACCTCAGGAATAACATTATCAGGTTTTATTCTGGAAGTAACAAAATTCAAAGAGATTTTTCAATGGTGCGCAGACAACATCATCTTTGAATGGAGAATAATTCAATTGCAAGGTCATCAACACATCTTTCTAGCTCCTTCAACATTATCCAAAATGCTATGACTCCCTATACCTATCATGCAATTTAAAAACAAAGAGGCCGACGAATTTATGAAACAACATAAAGGAGGAAATAGGTTTCTAAGTAATTACTTGGAGGATCCAACTAGTAACCCCAGAACTCCGAGGATTGAGGTAACTTCATCAAAATACACTTATAGAGAATTTGCATGGTTGTTCACCCACATTATCAATTTGGAATCTATTGTGTTTATATCAAGAAATTTTATATATGCCTTGCACTATTCTTTGCATGAAAAAGTCATTATTTATTGGGGTTATCTTATCTCAAATGAAATATCTTTCCAATCGAATAACCTCAAAAGGACTCGAAATTTTTATATTACTTCTCACCTCATTTTCGCCATCGCTTATGGCCATGTGTTTGAAGACTTGCGAAGGGATAAAAAAGTTGATTTTAAGTAGGATCCATTTAATGCATGGTATTCGGTCATGCACATGCATAAAGCTCAATGCAATTTTTATTCAGTGCATAACAACTTCATTTTAGAATTCAAAAAATTGATGTTTGGTCATAGTATATTGAGACTATCCCTGGAAGCAACTACATTTCTCTCTGGGAAAGGAGCTTATGAAATGTTTGAGGAATTTACTATTATTAGATTGTTTGGCGGTGAGGAGAAGCCTTTCCTTTTACCATTCTATGTATCAGATAAACTCTTTGTCAAAGAAATGTGCAGAAAATGAAATACTTGGGCCAATTTCTTCCATGATAAGAGGACAAATCAATTCATACCCCTACCATGGAAAATTGGGAAATTTATTAAGCATATAACCCACCTTAATGAATTGACAAGACATCATGAACAATTGGGCTTGAAGGAAGCTAAATTTGTTGAAGGTTTTGACCCAGACAACAAATTTACTGTACATATGGAATTAGTAGGGTACTCTTCACATTTCACCAAATTTGAACATTTTTATGAGGGTGGTGGAGATAATTTACATCTCCATGAAATAGTATCCTACCAAAATTCAAATGACACAAGATAAGTAAAAAACACCAATGAAGGACACGAACAACACGGAAGGGAAGTAACAAATCAAAACCATGATTCACCAACAACATCCCAGAAAAGCACTCCATCAAAAATGAAGAATAGAACTTGTGGAATGGAGACCAAAAAAATATCAGTTGGAGGGTCAGACAATGGTAGAGATAAAGACCCACAAAGGAAAAATATTGAAAAAACACATATTACATATACTCTTATGAAAATAAAATGAATACATCATCAATCGGGTTAAGCATACTTGAATTCCAAGAGAGTCCACGTGCAATGGGCATGGACGAACTCATTGAAGAACCTAGTTGGTCTGCAAAAAGATTATTAGAGATGAGGGAAATTGTTGATGCTATGATTACCTAGAATCTCAAAATATTTAAAGAGGAACCTATCACTTTGCACCATGTGACCTACAATTGTGAGACTAACAAATTGATACTGGAAAAAGTAAATTCTAAGAATAAAAGTTCATCAAAGAGATGGAAAACTTCAATTGATTTTGATGGAGTAGCACCGTAAAAAATTGCAAACTTCCATGGATCTTCTAGAGATGACTTGAAGCAATCAATTGATAACATGGAAAATGAAAATTCAGAATTGAAAAGGAGGATAAAACAATTAGTAGTTTCCTTGGTACTAGGACCATTGTTTCCAGAACCTTTGAGTTCAATCCAACCTGCACTTGTGATAGAAGATACCCCGGAAAGCAACACAAAGTACAAAGGATCTTCAAGCTTATTGCAAGTTGTAAGAAAATATGTTGGTGATGCCATACAAAAGATAATTGATATAATCCAAGAAATTTGGGAGCTTTCCCAAAGTATTGCTATCTTTTAGTCTAGAATACAAAATTTCAAGAGTACTTGCAAATGACTTAGAAAATAGTGAAGTATTTTTCAATGAAGCTGTAAATACATTATCAACTAAGGTATCAAGCTTAAATGAAGCCCACATGAAATAACAAAAACTTCCTTCGCCTTACTAGATGAAGGAGATCAACACATGTTGGTTAAGAAGAATCAAAGAATTAAAGGAAATGATAAACAAAATTTATGTCTTGAGAAATAAAAAGAGTGATTTATTTCTTAAACTTGTTGGTATTACTAAAGAATTAAATGGTCCCAATTTATTGATGGATACCATGATTCTATCAAAAACATCTTTAATGAGACAACTTAATGCATTAAAATTTTCTTAGGAAAATGAATTTACCGAGACTAAATACTTTTTTTAAGATGAAATGGAAAAGTGGTTAGTTCGGTATATTAACAGGAATGATGAAGTAGATGAAACTTTGCATGAATTAGAGATGGATCTGAGATAATTTGAAAATTAGCTATTTGAAATTAAAACTAAGCATGAAATTACCATGGCACCTTTAAGGGAACACAATGAGGAGTGGTTGAAAAAGGAATTAATCAAAATTACTAAACCGAAAAATCAAGAAGTTATAGTGGTTATGCCACCTCAACCACAATGAATGCCTACGCTTACATATCATACATTGCTCACACAATTTACCCAAATCCATTTGAGAAAAGGAGACAGAATCAAATATTTTAATTTACGATTTTTCAAAATATTAAATCAAATTCCAGAAGCACAAAGAACAAATGATCTAGTTATACTCAGATGTTATAAGAATGTTATGCTGACCAATGTGAAATATACTATCAGAGATGCTCAAATAGAATACTTAGATGGTGCTATAACGAAAAAAATAAAAATGAAATAAATTATGATAGAAACAAATGTTGAGCCTGAGATTATCCTTGGAAAAGTTCAAAGGCACATGGATAACCTTACTATAGCAAATCAAGGAGCATGAACCTCAATAAATGTTGAAAAAAAAAGGATTTGGGGGAGGAATTTTCCAAGGTATTGTCCCAAATGTAAGAAATTATCCAACTACTACCCAAGAAACAAAGCAAAGATTGGAAATAGCTGTTACACATCAAAATTACTCACTTCAATGAGGACCTATTGTTGTCATTGCTAATGTCGCAAGTGTCGCAAACATCATACTGTCATATTGCCTATGTCGTGTCTCTAACGACATCATAAGGACACTTAAGACACCTTCAAAGACTAGTTTAAGAAGGAGAAATCATCTGATGAAGAGTACAAAGCATTTTCCATGAAGAAAACCACTCAAAAATGATTTTTGGAAGGCAACACTCCCCTACGCATTGTTAGGGAGCATCGACGCTCCCTAGCATTCTTTGGGGGAGTTTTGAAACTCTTTGTGCATCCTTTTGGGGGAGCGCCACCCTTTCTGAGCGAATTTTTGTTTTTTGAGATAAATCAGGGAAGAATTCCCTCAATCTCTGAAGTTTGTTGGATTCAAATCTAAGGTCAAGGTATAATCTTAGGGAAGATCCACAACTAAAGGAGAGGAATCCTTAACTTATCCCAAATATCTCTCAAGTTGTTGGGTCTCTCCAAGCCTATATAAGGAGGCCTACTCATGGTGAAACAACATGATGGAGAAATGGAGATACCAAACTTATGATCTCATGAGTGGTATTGACAGGAGATGGAGACATTGTGAAGTATCAAACTTATGATCTCATAAGGGAGATATCATTGAAGCATCAACACTCTGTGTGTGGATTATTTGAGAAAGGGTCTGGACAAAGTTCATTAATATAAATCTATGCTTGGCCTGTTTCCTTTAAAGTCTATGTACATCTCATGAACTTGTTTCTTTTATAGATCCATTATGAAGCTAATCATGGTAGAGTAGGAAGTATCTTTGTTGTTTCTCATTATATTTTAGGACCTTCTGAAGAACTTGGAGATCAAGATCATCCTGGATTGAGCAAGGACAAACGTCGGTAAAAAGGTATTTAATCTTCTTCCTTCTTCTTCTTTGGATAGTTTAGCTTCATGAAAAGGAAAGTTAGTTTCCACAATAGAAATTTTCTGTCTTGGTCATAGGGGTCTAGTATCCAAGAGGAAATCTACTTGTCTGCAGGGGGATTATCCTGTAACAGAAATTGGCGACTCCAAGTGGATTACAGGAGAATCCCCCTGCAGACAAGTGGATTTCCTCTTGGATACTAGACCCCTATGACCAAGATAGAAAAGTTCTATGGTGGACACTGAATTTCATTTTCATGAAGCTAAAATATCCAAAGAAGAAGAAGGAAGAAGAGTAAATACCTTTTATCGATGTTTGTCCTCGCTCGATCCAGGATGATCTTGATCTCCAAGTTCTTCATAAGGTCCCGGAATATAATGAGCAACAACAACGATGCTTCCTACTCTACCATGATTAGCTTCATAATGGATCTATAAAAGAAACAAGTTCATGAGATGTATGCAAACTTTAAAGGAAACAAGCCAAGCATAGATTTATACTAATAAAAACAAAGTGAGATGCTTACAACCATGGATGTAGGTGCAACAACTTCACCAAGCTCTCTTTGTCTAGATCATTGCTCAAATAATACACACACATAATGTTGATGCTTCAATGTTATCTCCCTTATGAGATCATAATTTTGATACTTCACAATGTCTCCATCTCCTGTCAATACCATTCATGAGATCATAAGTTTAGTATCTCCATTTCTCCATCATGTTGTTTCACCATGAGGAGGCCTCCTTATATAGGCTTGGAGAGACCCAACCACTTGAGAGAGCTTTGGGATAATTTGAGGATTTCTCTCCTTCAGTTTTGGATCTTTCCTAAGATCATGCCTTGACCTCAGATTCAAATCCAACCAACTTCAGAGATTGAGGGGATTCTTACCTAATTTATCTCAACAAACCAAAATTCGCTCAGAAAGGGAAACACTCCCCAAAAAGGGTGCACAAAGTGTTTCAAAACTCCCCCAAAGAAGGCTAGGGAGCACTGACGCTCCCTGACAGTGGGTAGGGGAGTGTTGCCTTCCAAAAATCATTGTTGAGTGGTTTTCTTCATGGAAAATGCTTTGTACTCGTCATCAGATGATTTCTCCTTCTTAAACCAGTCTTTGAAGGTGTCTTAAATGTCCTTATGATGTCGTTAGAGACACGACATAGGCAAGATGAAAATATGATTTTTGTGACACTTGCGACACTATCAATTACGACAATGGGTCATCATTGAAGTGAGTAATTTTGATGTGTAACAGATTTCCCCCCAAACTTGCGAAGTTAGAAGATGGGAACTGATGACTGAAGTACTTTCTAGAATTTTTCGAGAAAGGGTAAGGACTCAGAGAACCTGATAGAAGCTGCACACAACCATCAAACAAATATTATGACATGTTTCAAATCCAAGGCAGGCATACCTATGATTGAATGATAAAGACTTTCAAGGTATGGCCACCATAAAATATACTGCAGATCCATAATTATATTGACAAAAAAGTATAGCTAGTGAAGATACAATTTGGATCTATACTCCTATTACTTGAACTGATCATAGCCACGAAGAATACACATTGGATATATGAGATGACAAGCCATAGCCATGACAAATACAAAGTGGATCTATGTAACAATATATGTGCCAATGTTCAAAAGAAACTTTGTCGCAACCTGGGTAAAGTACAAATCAAAGTGATGACTCAACCCATGGTCTTCTTACCGATCTGGATGTAGTACGAATCTAACCATGTGAATAGATGTCCTGATGTTGAACATGGAAGAAACCACTTGATTACCGGTCAATGAGGTAAACCGTTAACAAGCGCGAGGGAAATCACCATTGATGTCAATGATTCCCAAGGTACTCTAGTACATTAAAACGAATGTGAATGGATGAGATAAATTTGAACATCTGTGGAATCATCCAATCATAGGTCAATGATGTAAGCCCACTGTTGGATGCGAGGAGGCCTGCCATTGAGGCATGCAGATCCCAAGGTACTAACTAGTTTCGTCTAGGTCCCGGATAATGTGTTGAAGTCGACAGGAATAGACTCGTCGAAGGAGGGCCTTGATGTATCCCCCATCAACGACACAAAATGGACACAGAGATGTAAATTGGTGGATCAAATGAACATGGACTGACACAGGTATTGAAACATGAAATTTTTTATGGTTGAGTCTCGAGGCAAATACTTCCCTTGAACACTGAGGCATGACAACATAAACTTGACAAGGACCAAAACTTGATGATGTAGTGGATACTGTGACTTTCGTCAGGTGACCCAAAGGAGTAAAGAAACTCAAAGGATTGGTTCAATACAGAGGTTCAACAGATTAAAATGTGTGCAAAGATACAATGCCATGTTCAAGGGCGATTGTAAGAGTTACTAGTAATGTTCTCAAAAACTGCTTGGCTTGCTTCCTTAAATTCCCCCCCCCATCCAGATAGATAAGTACCTCTTTTTAATTTAACAAGCTCGAGGAGGGTAACACATGCTCGATATAACTCACCTTTGGTAAGTCCCTCTTCCTTTGTTTAATAAACTGGAATAAGTAAGGGTTCAGTCTCGCATGGGCCCTTCAATGTATGATTGTTTAACGAGTCCAAAGAAGGTAAACTTGGTGGTTTTTCATATTTAGAGAGTATGAAAATGACTTAAAGATGACTCCAGTGTTTTCCTTTTTCATAATTTTAGTCTCGCGAGGCCAAAAAAGAGATAAATTATCACTTGGAAGATGCCCTTTCAAACCTTTTAACAAGTGTGAAAGGAAGCAAGATCACTCGATAATCTTTTTATTTTTAGAGAGTCTGAAAAGAGCTTAAAGACGACTCTAGGGGGTTCCTTTTTCATGTATCCTTTACGAGTCCGAAAAAGAGATAAAAGGTTGCTCGGTTACATTCTCATGTTTTTATGAGCACAAGAAGGAACAAAGACTAAGCTTGGTATGCTCCCAGCTTGAAAGCTAGTGGCTTAACTCCTGAATGATCATCAAAGGTTGGAGACATGCCACACAAGCTTCAATTCATTCACTGAATGTGAGGTTGTCACCAATTTCTGTACTAGATGGAGAAAAAGGATAAGGGTGGATGAAATGAAGGTTCAAATATGAGACTTAACGAAAGACTCGACTTGACATCTACGAGATCTATTGAAAGATTCGACCTGATGGGAGAGGTGACTGTTTCATTTTTTAACGAGATTGACACAGGAAAAGAACTATGCTCAAGGCTCCGGGTTCAATCCCCAGATTTATGTTTCATTTTTTAACAAGCTTTCCACAGAGAAGCGAAACTATGCTCGTAACCTCTGTTTCATTTTTTAACAAGCTTGCCACAGAGAAGAGAAACTATGCTCGTAGCCTCTGTTTCATTTTTTAACGAGCTTTCCACAGAGAAGATAAACTATGCTCATGACTTATGTTTCATTTTTTAACGAGATTTCCACAGAGAAGAGAAACTATGCTCATGACCTCTGTTTTATTTTTTAATGATCTTTCTACAGAGAAGAGAAACTATGCTCAAGGCTCCAGGTTCAATCCCCAGATATTTGTTTCATTTTTTAATGAGCTTGCTACAGAGAGAAAAAAATATGCTCAAGACCTCTGTTTCATTTTTTAACGAGCTTGCCACAGAGAAGAGAAACTATGCTCACAGTCTCTTCTTGATCATGGCTTCCAGGAGGATAATGCTTTGGAAGGACACCATGTCAAGGGACAAAACTCGGTTATGGATTCCAAGAGATATTCAATGGATGGAAGAAGAATGCTCTGGAAGGAACACATGTCGAGGGTCGTGTCAGGGGTAAGGAGATCAGGCTCCAATAGCCCTACCAAAGATATCAACATGTCAACTACTGAATTTAAGTCATATTCATCGCCCACTGAAGGCATGGGAGACAACGCCACATAATTGACCTGTGGCAGGGGTGATACTGACTGCTGATAAGACCCATTTAGGGAGGTCATTGGGTTGATGGTCAAGTCAGGGCCAACAAATGAAAGTTGATCAAGAGTCACCATTCTTCCATTGCACGAGAAAGATATCACACAAAAAAGAGTGGATACAATA
>JZKD02S1641737.1:40878-73761 GCA_000966675.3 Picea glauca
CTTCTAATGGTCAATTTAAAGGCTTCCTTTGCATGCATGGTGGACTACCATTGGTATTGTCAATAGGAAAATGACTTCTTGTGAAGGGAGGAAAATGGGATCCATTGCTAGTCAATGGTTGGAAGCACTAGCATTCAAATAGTAAGAGAATGTCCCAACCACCAATGACCTATCAAGTGGACGAAAATGGGTCTATTAATGTTTTTCAAACACAAATGGTAATGCTTATAAACTCAAAATAATGGAAGAACCATGACCTAGTGGTTAGTGACTAGTCTCTTGTTATCTATTATGACTAAAATAACCATGACAAGAGAGCCCTATCCCATCAATGGTTAAGAGGAAAAGATAATTGAATAAACCGTTGAGGAAATTGGATTGATGGATAGGCCAAGGAGGGAAAATAAAAGGTATATATTTAAAATGCAAAAAATTTGAGGAAGAGGCCCAAGGAAAATATTTCAAAGGTAGTTGTGATAGATTGCAAAGTGAAATTGTAGGAGAAGGTATGGGAATGAAATTACTGAATTAGAAAGAATAATATCATTTCAAAGAACATTATAAGCCATTGCATATTTATCCTATGAGATCAACTCCTTATGTTTCAAAATGTGTCAAATATCCTACACTAACCTCCCTCTCTTGGAGTTGTAAATTTTTTCATAAACTTATGGCACTACACTACAGCTAAGAAGCACCAAGGATATTATCTGAAGATAAATTCAATTACTTGTGCTAATTTTGTGGTCTCTCATCCATAAAAATTGCCTATAGTTATCCACAAGAAATGGGCAAGTGAAGCAACATTTTATCATGGGACTTGAGTGCAATACATAAAAGACAAGAACACATATGATAAGGCTACTACTATGGGTAGCACCAAAGCTGCATACAAGCACAGAGAGGTGAAAACCCTACTAAGAGGATAAAAAGGGGTGAAATGATAGAAACAAATTACCATTTTTGGCAGCATGTCTGAAGCTCAAATATTGTCTCCACTCCTCGATGTGGTTGTTATGGGCTAGTGGCCAAATACGGCCTCCTCTATTGTTATGGTCGAGAGTTGTGGGGTTTTCTCTGTCTTTGTCTGTGAATTTTTCTCTATCTCAGTTGGGCCTCCTCTATGGAATGACAGGGGTTCCAGCCTCTATCAAATTATGATAAAACGGGTTCTTTATTTTGTTGTGTTTTTATATAAATACATTTTTCCTTACGCTCAATGGATGACTCCAATAGGGAATTCATGTTTTATGCATATTTGGAAAATTTTACAAGCTAATAGTTGGGTCATAAAATAAACCTCTAGATCATTGATCAATGAAATTATGATTCCATGTGTCCCATAGTTTGTTATGAGGGTGAAGAGTTTGGTGTTATATGTTATAGTTTATATGTCCTAAGGCCTATGGGGGTTGGCAATTACTGTGATTAGTGGTTTTGGAGTAAGTGACTATAGTGGTTTCGAGTAATTAACTATAATGGGAATAGAAGCTAAACATTAAAAGTTATAGTTGGGTTTATAATAACTAGGTTTTAGTGAAGATAGGGTTTATAGGGATCAATAATTATAATGGTTATTATAAAGGTTAAGAGTTAGGGATGGTAATATGGATTAAGGGATATAGTGTTATAATTTTATGTGATATAATAAGACATGAATATATGTTCTAAGTACCAAGTAAACATGTGCTAGTTCCTAGAATTTTTTTGTAGAGTGCCCAAGAAGGGGCCCTAGCGATAACAAAGGCACATGTGTCAAGACACTAAGTTAGGAAATGTATTGTTCATTTGATAACACTCTATAAAAGAATTTTTGTGTAATTTTCATATGGTCCAAACAACAAACAAATTTTGAGTGATCATTATAATGGATTTATATAAGTGTCATAAGTTAGATGTGATACAAGTTAATGTTTAAGGTATTAGGTGTTATAACATAAGGTTACGATGGGTTATTTGTTAAGGGTTATAGGGGTTAGGTATAAGGGGTTATGAGGGTTAAGGGTTCGGTGTTATAGGTTATAGGTTAGATTTTATAAAGGATAAATGGCTTGGGAATAGTAGTTGTTAGTGGTTTTAGGGTAAGTGGCTATATTAATGGTTAGGAATTATACATGCTAAATGCTATATTCCTTAGGGGGGTTTATGGGTTGTAGGAATTATTGGGGTTACAAATTTTTCATTATAGATTTTTGAGGTTGACAGTTATTACAACCAAGGGTTTAGAAATTGTAAGATTTAAGGGTTAGTTGTGATAGAAATTAAAGGATGGTATTTATAAGAAGTTATAAGGATAGGGAGATATAAATTATATAGATTACATGTACATGAATTTTGGATTATAGGATTTACATGGATTAGGAATTGTAATTATATGTTAGGGATGACAGGTCATAGGGTTATGGTTCATAGCAGTTTAGAGTTCATCGTGATTTAGAAATTTAGTGGTTAGAGACTAGAAGATTAGTGTTTATAGAGGGTAAGAGTTAATGATTTTATAGGCTAGGGATTAGAATAATAGTGTTTATAGGGGTTGTGTCTCAAATTATAGATTCCAATGGATATGGGTCATAGAGGTTATGAGTTTTATATGGATTTTAAGGTAAGGAGTTAAGGGTTGTAGAGATTGTAATCATTAGAGGTTAAACATGCTATGGATTATAAGCATTATTGTTTAAGGTTTTCGTTATTAAGACTTAGGGGTTATTCAAGTTAATGGTTGTGATGTTAAGGTTTATAGGAGTTAGGTGTTAGTGTTTATAAGGTTTATGTTGAACATACCTATTACAAGAGTTATGTTGGTTGGAATTTAGGGGTTATATAGGCAAGGTATTCTCATAATGTTTGAGTTTAAAGGTTACACGGTTTACTATTTGCAATGGATTATGCTTAGGGGTCATAGAAGACATGTTAAATTTTATATTCATTAAGGGGTTTTATGGGTTGTAGGCATTATTGGGGTTATAAATTATGCATTGTAGATTTTTGGATATAAGATTAAAGTCTTAAAGTGGGATTATAGATTTTAGGGGATGTACAATGTATTTTAGTTGTTTCTCTTAAAATTCGTTCAAGACGCATGTTCATGCATCTAGTACCGCAAGGGCGTGTAATAAAATTGATAAACAAGTACTTGATAAATTACAGAAGCTTCATCAGTTATTTCTTGTCTTTGTTTTTTTCTCTCGTCTAAGTATTTTTTTTCTCCATAAAGAATATAATTATAAGTACAAAATCATTATTTAAGTATGAAATCTCAGCCAGCACCTTCTTCTTTCCACCAAACTCAAGGGCCTAGTTGGAATTGTGTTGGTTTTGAATGACATAGGTGATGAATATAAAGAGAACAACCATGACAATGGGTATGTTGGGAGTTCCATATGTAAAATTAATCTGATAAATTTCAAAGGAAACAAGGACAAGATTTGATATATAGAGTGGGTGTGTGAGTCATCTTTGATTCTGGAAACCCTCCCATATTGTCAAGGCATGAGAACAGTCTATCCATGTCAAATTTTAGTGCATACATAAACAGTTTGAAAAAATTTCAATGTTGGCCCCATTCATAGGTCATTATTGCTCATGTCCAGTCCTAGTACAATGTCTTTTAGTTTTTTATTTTAAAATTCCTTCAAGATGCATGTTCTCGCATATAGTAATACAATGGCATGTAATAATGTCAATAAAAAGGTACTTGATAAACTGCACAAGCTTCATTAGTACTTATTTCTTGTCTTTGTTTTTTCTCTCATCTAAGTACTTTTTTGCTCCATAAAGAATATAATTATAAGTATGAAATAATTATTTAAGTACGAAATATCATCTAGCTCCTTCTTCTTTCCACCAAAGTCAAGGTCCTAATTGGCATGATGATGGTTTTGAATGACATAGGTGATGAATATAAAGAGGCACGACCATGACGATGGGTATGTTGGGACCATGTATGACATTAATCCAAGAAAGTTCAAACGAAACGAGGATGATATCCCATATATAGAGTGGGTTTTTGAGTCATATTTGAGTCTATAAACCCTCCCATATCGTCAATGCATGTGAAAATTCTATCCATGTCAAATTTCAGTGCATACAGAAACAGTTGGAAAAAATTTCAACATTGGCCCCATTCACATGTCATTGTTTCCCATGTTCAGTCCTAGTACAATTTTGTTTAGTTGTTTCTTTTAAAATTCCTTTGAGATGCACATTCCCACATATAGTACTACCACAACATGCAATAAAATCGATACAAAAATTACTTGATAAATTACAAAAGCTTCATTAGTACTTATTTCTTTTCTTTGCTTTTTTATCTCATCTAAGTACTTTTTTGCTCCATAAAGAATATAATTATAAGTACAAAATAATTATTTAAGTATGAAATCTCATCTAGCACCTTATTCTTGCCAACAAATGCAAGGGCCTAATTTGCATGATGTTGATTTTGAACGACATAGGAGGTGAATATAAAGAGCACGACCATGACGATGGGTATGTTGGGAGTTACATACATGACATTAATCCGAGAAAGTTCAAATGAAATGAGGATGAGATATGATATATAGAGTGGGTGTATGAGTCATATTTGAGTCTTGAAACCCTCTCATATCATCAATGCATGTGAACAATCTATCCATGTCAAATTTTAGTGCATACAAAAACAGTTTGAAAAACTTTCAACATTGGCCCCATTCATAGGTCAATGTTGCCCATGTCCAGTCCTAGTACAATGTATTTTAGTTGTTTCTTTTAAAAATCCTTCGAGACGCATGTCCCCACATCTAGTAATGCAAGGGAATGCAATAATGTCGATAAAAAAAAGTACTTGATAAATTTCACAAGATTCATCGGTACTTATTTCTTGTCTTTGTTTTTTTCTCTCATCTAAGCACTTTTTTGCTCCATAAAGAATATTAGTCTGAAATCATTATTTAAATATGAAATCTCATCTAGCGTAGTATTCTTGCCACCAAACTCATGGGCCAAATTCCCATGTTTTTGAATGGTTTCAACGAATATTTTATATCAATGACAAACATGTTCATCAAAACTTTGTTGTTGAAATACTATGACAACAATGATGACATTTAAGGTGATGGTATAAAGATGAATGAGCTTCTCTTGGTTTCAAGAATAATTTATTCTCTACTGAACAAGTCTAACCACATGAAGGTGGAAGATGATATGGCCCCTCCCCTCCCCCTCACATCACTCTCAATTCCCCAATACCCAATCTATAAAATAGAAAATAATTGAAAGCAACATAGTAATCATGAATAGAAACTACCAAAAAAATTAATTAAGGTAAACTAAATAATGTGTTTGTAAATTATAATTTTAGTTTAGCACGTACTTTATGGCCACTATTTTCATGTTTGACATAATAAACAACATGTCACATAGGATATACAAAAATGGCATAAAACTTAAAAACATATAAATAACCCATATACATAAATTATTTAACCCACATAAGTAATCATCCTTCTTTTGTATCTTCTTCTTCATCCAACTCAACATCTGTATCATCATATGGCTCATAAATGATGTTGAAAGGATTGGCGATATAATCATCATCATCAATGTCATTTTCGAGCATATCTTCATCATCATTTTCGAGCATATCTTCATCGACATCATCATCAAGAAATGCATCGTCTTCATCTTCTTCCTCTGTCGATCCATCTTCCTACTTTGTCACTAGCGCATCATCTTCTTCTTCAATATTGTCTTCTTCCTATATAGTATACTTTATCATCCTTCCTCTTGGATCATATATAACAAAAAATAACCAATCTCTCTCACTTGGAACCTTTGAGTAAAATACTTGTTCACATTGGCTAGGAAAAATATAGCGATCATGTCCTCTTTCAAACACTGTTGTTTTAATCATCGGAAATATGTTGGCGTGTTGAATAACAGTTATTTCCTCATCACAGTGATGCATTAATAACTATACCATTTGACGTCGAACATAACTAATTTGAAGTAATTAAAGTCACACTCAAGTATATCATCCAAATATCCATAATATCTATTTTCAAATTCTCGAGGATATTTGTCACTCCTAGAGGAAACGTTAGTGACCTGGAATACTACAGTTATCCCACTATCATAATTTTTATAGGTTTCATTCAACTTTTTGATGCGAAATTTATGGCCATTGCACCACATGGCCTTATGGTGTTTCAACTGCAATATGTCAGACATGTAAGATGCATTTTCAATTAAAAAATATATTTATATAACTTGGAAAGTATCTGAAAAAAACACACATGCAGTCACATTAATATAATATAAAATAACTGAATAAAATGGGTGAATTTGTTTTCTTGTCAATATTTCAAGCCATATGCTAAATTAATTTCCCTCTACATAACATTGGAATCTCCATTACAACGAGCTTATCTAACCAATTCAGGTAGTTGTTTCCATGATAACCTACTTCCATGATGTTGTTTACATATTTCAATCCATACCTTCATCCAATCAAGATTGTTTGCAATGTATAAATGTAGTGCATCCCAATCTTGAGCAACTAAATCAAAAAATTCATAATTCACCAATATTAAATATTAGTTATAACCATGGTAAATATTAATAATTGATGAAAGAATAAATGTTAAATGAGTATAATCATAAACAAAACAAAAATAAAATTTATATGTATTATAAATCTCCACATGAATTTAATTACCTCTCACTTTCTTCATTCTACATTTTCCCAATAGGTTCTCCCCTTCAAAAATTTTGATGGATTTCACATCCCAAATGTGATCCACTGCATGCATAGTTGGCATTACCAATTTAGGAAGATATTGACTAATATACACCATGGATTGATATACCATATATACCTCCACTATAGAACCCTCTGAACATGCTCTTTGTCTAACCAAAGCCTTCAATGATTTCAAGTGCCTCTCCACCATCCACATTGACCTTGTGTGTACAGGTCCACAAATTTCAATCTCCTCAACTTGTTGTATGATGTAGTGTTCTTGTGCATTGAAAAATGTTGGAGATAGATATTTTTTCATTTCACACATTAGCTGATAAATTTCTTTCTTCCAATACTTTATATCATCTTGATGGATTTATTTCAATGACAACCATCTATAGATCATGATGCAAGAAAATAACATGTTTCAACAAAGCATAATATATTTTACATTACAAGTAAAACTTATGTCATTAATTAAAACAACAAATTGAAAAAACATTTTTCATATAAATCATAGCTTCTTACCTCATGTATTTTCAAAGATCATATATAACTTGTTTGACGTTGTTGTCAAAGTCATTTGGGAGAGATAGAGGTAAAACATATTGTAACAATAAAAATGAATTGTTATGTGTTTCCAAGCTAGAAAAAAAATCTTAAAAGATGTATATGAACATACATAAATATGTATACCAAAATTATTATCTTAATGAAGGTATGCCAATCATGTGTTTTTACCCCACCAAATTCACCTTTCTTCATTAAGATATTATTTATGTTTGAAGAAAAACATGTGGGAAATTTAATTCTTTGAATGACCTCTTTTACATCATTGTTTTGTTGCTCTATTAATAACCATGGAAGGTTATTTCGGTCTCCATCGTTATTTGATCAGATAACACTTTTCATTGCATGATTGGATTCTTGAATGTCGGTACAAATTTCGACAATTTTTTCTTTATCCCTCCTACCATCTATGATTCGCCATAACGTTTCTGTCGCATTCTTCTTGATATGCATTGTATCAAAAAATGAGATATTTTTAGCTCCTCATAATAGGGAAACCTCATGAATTGAGTGGGATAACATTGCATTCCCCATGGAAGCCCATTATTAATACCTTCATGATGCCGGCCTTGATGAAGCATAAAAGAAATCACAACAATAATTATCAAATAAGGTAAAATAAATTCAATAATTAAAATAAAATTTCAAAACATTACATATACGATACATAAAGAAATCGCATACCTTGACGATTTTTGTTATATTCCAACCTCCATAGGTGAGGTGTCATTCTTCATGGTTTTAATCCAATATCTTCTTTCCCATTGAAAATATGTTTTTCAATAGTACGATACCTATGGTTCTTAGGGAGGAAGTGCCTATACTCATCAAACACCATATTTTCTAAACTTTTTGAATGACAACAATTCATCTTAGGACCGCAAACTAGACATCCAAATTTACCCCTTGTTTGAAGACCTACAACAGATGGATTAATGTCAATTATATGATGAGATTATTTAAAAAACATACATGATATATTTAAATAATTATATAGTATTAAAGTGCAACATAATGTTACATACCACAAAAATGTGTTAGTCCTAGGGCCTCATGAATTGTCCATACATGTTATAGGATAAATCCATGAGTGTGGACACAAACCGATCTCCCTGGATCCACCTAGATCTAGAACAAAACAAGACAGAATAATACACTTTCCCTAGATCCAGATTATTGAATGAACCGAGAAATGAGGATCATGGACATACCTTATGAACACCTTCCTTAGATCTTTGTTGTTCCAAGATTTGCCCCAATGCTCTCGTCCCGTCCAGATCACAACAGAACGAACCAATCGAAGTAAAGGCAAATTAATATATTCAATAACTAGTCTATACATATGATCAAGGAGTTATGTAATAAAGTGACATCATCTTTATGGGAAAGGGACATATTGTTGTATTGAATTAATTGAAAGTGGAACTTACAACCTGAGCCTTGATGTCGTAGGTCTCCTTTCGATGGATTCTAGCTCTGACACACACACTTTCTCATGCATGAAGAAAATCAACCACTTATGATGACCTTGCTGTTGTCTCTTGCTGCTGTAGCATCAGTCCTCCATACAGTCTTGCACTAATTCTATAATCAATCCCTAGCTAGATTGCTGCTTGTTTGCTTAACCCTTTCCATGAGAAATCTCCTCAATATATAGGAGAAGATAGATTAGTTACTTAGATAGGGAATGATCCCAAGATATCTGGAATGCCAGTACCTGAATAACCATTCGAAAGCCAACTCACTCTTCTAGAAGATTCCCTTCTAGAAGGTTCGATATTTTTATCTTTTTCCCCTTTAAGAACATGTTCGCACCCTAGCAATGAGTACAGTGTGAGAAGTTCGCACCCCAGCTTAATGTAGCCTGCGAGAATCAGGCATTCTCGCAGGTGAATATATAAGTAGCCTGCGAACATCCTTCAAAAGCGTGAGTTCTGGAAGAAGACAACTGTAACTTTTCTCAGGAAAGTGTTCTTGGTAAAGAGCTTGATTTTCCATCATCATGACATCATCACAATGACCAAATTTGTGGATAACAATACAAGTGTTCCATGGCATTGAAATTTTTTCTCCCCGATTGGTTTATAGATGTCATACATAGTGATTGTGGCCCATAAGTTTAGTATCTTGTTGATAAGAGGCTCGATATATGCAGTCATATATTTAACTTGGTACTTACTTAATTGTTTGAAATTACACATAATTACTACCATGATATGTATATATAAGTAAATAAATAAATAAAATATATTATGCAAAATGAGAAACAAATGAAAATGTTACATTCGAAAAACTAATGTAAACTAATTCCTAGAAAAATCATTGTCAACATTATGTGCTCCCTCTTTATTAACATCCAAAGAGGAATGTTATTGTTGATAAAAAAATAGGCCACACTGAGTAAATAGATGATTGCAAGCTGCCCTCAAAGACAACCCGCCTCCACCAGGACCTCTTGTTTCTTGGCCCGAAGAGTCAACAGCTCTTCCAACTCCTCTCGGGAGTTCTCGTCACCCACAGGACTCCTTCGGTGATCTCCCCTTCTTTGCAAATCGGGAAATCGGAACTCGCGTATTCGCGAGTTCAACGCTCACGATATCGGCCTTTCAAATCCCGAACCCCGATCTCCGATGGTCAAAGGTAAACAACTCGGGATATCGCCACTCGCGAGATCAACAACTTGAATTTTCAAACCCCGAGTGCTGAGGTGCCGATCCCCGATTAAATGCCACCTAGACTCCACTCACTTCCAGGGCCCCACGCGACCACGTCACCTCACGCTCCGTGTGATCGAAAATCGCAGGATCGCGATTTCAATTGTCGTGAATCCTTTGCATTGGGAAACCCCGAATGTCGAAACCCCGATTCTCCGGATTCGTGCCACCTGTCCCTCCGACAAATCGACGGCTCCCACGGAATCGGGAAATCGCTACTCGCTATTTCGACATGCATGCAACTCTTGCACTTGTCGACCCCGATATGCCAATACGCGATGGCAAATGATTCTACTTATGCTTGAAGGTTAAATCTCTCCCAGAAAATTCAAGTCATCGATTCTCTTCCTCTTGAGGAACCTCCTACTCCCCAAGGATCCATCCTCTTTGAGCTTTTCCTGGGTCTATTTCCACAGTAAGCACAAAGGAACTATCCCTTCTGAGCTTGTAGAATTTGATTCCTTCAGAGGCCTTTACGCCGCTTCCTGTGCTCGACTTCCCAACGACTCTCTAAGTGTTGAAGTCGTCCAAATCATGTGCACTCACCTGCAACAAAATTCCTCGTCTCCCTTTTCTCAAACTCACCTCTGAGACTATAATCAAACCTGCACTTCACCTGCACGGTTCAAATAACCCAACACAACTTCCGGTAGAGGAGAATAAGAGTTTAATGGTAGAGCCCCCTCAACGCACTCTATGTGGAGGAATTCGACTGCACTCTATGCAGGAATCTCCTGGCTCGAACAGAGAAACAATTTGAAACTTATTCTCACCTCTCTCCCAGATTTCTAATTTGCCATGAAATTACATATGCAGCATATACAATGAAAGCATAACAAGAAGCAAGTATGCAACAACATAATATCAACAACACACAGAGAATAATCACAGCCATGGAATTGAATCAAAGCTTTCCTATTAATTCAATATCTGTACATGGGGATTCTTTACCAGTTCTCTGCTTTTCTCTTCTTGCTCTCAATGCTCCAATGCTCAAAAATCTGAATAATAATACAATGATACAAAGGAGGGTGCCTATATTCCGTTTTCCCTCTCGAAAGAAAAACTGTCTAATCTAGACTTAATTAAATTATCTACTTGCATTAAATCTAATAAATGCCTCAGCTACCTAAGGACGAGAGCTTATCTGCTCAAGGTCCGTTACAATGTACAAGTGTGCTTCATTACACCAATGCATTAATGTTTGGCGCAACGAATATCAAAATATTTCAAAGTTTTAATGACGGCGCTCTCCAACTGTCTTTTCATTGTTCCACGCCCTGGCTCGCTTGATGAGTGAGCGATGCTCCTACATCATACTCCTCGGCTCAAAAGATTTCATGGGCTCCTGTCCATGAGCTCCTGCATGGTGTGACCATGATTCTGTATGACTGCCTCTATTTCCCAGCTGGCATCCTCCACTGGGTGATTCTTCCATTTCACCAGGTATTCAAAATACAGCTTCCTCTTCGTCTTCCTTCCCATTCTCTTATCCAGTATGCACTCCATCTGCGGCTTCGGTGCAACTGGAAATTGTTTCTGCCACTGGACCACTGATTCCTCAATTCCAGTGTCTTCTTCTGCAGCCCTGTATGGGTATAAATCCGAAACATTGAAAATCGGAGATATCTAGATGCCCTCCGGCAACTCAAGCTCATATGCATTTTCCCCGAATTTCTTCAGGACTCTGCACAGCCCAATCTTTTTCATCTTGAGCTTGTTATATGTTCCCCTCGGGAACCTTTCCTTCCTCAGGTGCGCCAGAACCATGTCTCCAACTTCGAACTGAAATTGTCTCTTCCTCTGATCGGCTCTGCGCTTATACTCTTGATTCGCCTTCTGTAGTCGCTGCTTCACCTCCGCATGAAGTTCTTGCATCGCCTCTGCAAACTCCTCAGCTCTCGCGCTGCTAGTTTTATCCTATTCTAACTCCCTGAGTTTAGAAACTCCTCTCGGTTGTGTCCCATACAAAATCTGAAATGGACTCTTACCTGTACTCCGATTCACCGAATCGTTGTACGCGAATTCTGCCTGCGGCAATATCTGGTCCCAACTTGTATGGTGCTCTGTCACCAGACTTCTCAATAGATCTCCCAGGCTTCTATTGACCACCTCGGTCTGTCCATATGTCTGCGGATGGTATGCAGAACTAAATGCCAAGTCAGTTCCTAGCTTCTTCCATAGCGTCCTCCAAAAATGACCTATGAATTTTGTATCCCGATCCGAGACTATGCTCCTCGGCAATCCATGCAATCGCACAATATCTTTGAAAAATAATTTTGCGATGTGGGTCGCATCGCTGGTCTTATGACACGGTATAAAATGTGCCATCTTCGAAAACCTGTCCACCACCACAAAGATATAATCCACTCCTCGCTGCGTCCTCGGAAATCCTAGCACAAAATCCATACTAATTGCCTCCCATGGCCTCTCATGTATGGGCAATGGCTGATAGAACCCTGTGTTCTTCTTTCGACCTTTCGCATGTTGACATATCCTGCACCTGTCAACAAATCTCTTAACATCAGCACGCATACCCGGCCAAAAATATGATTTGCTCATCTTGGCGAATGTTTTGTCATGTCCAAAATGACCTGCTAATCCTCCGTTGTGCTTTTCCTTCACCAAATTCTCCCTCATAGAGCAATCTAGAATGCACAACTGATTTCCCCTAAAAAAAAATCCTTCCTGGATCATATAATCAATCCACAGGCTCCGATCCCTGAGTACTGGATTCTCGGCTGCCTCATAAGCTTCCCTGAAATCTATATCTCCTGCATACATGCCTTTCAGATTTTCAAAACCCAAGGTTTTGACTCTAAACTACTGCAGCAACAAACATTTCCTACTTAAAGCATCAGCCACTTTGTTAGCAGTTCCAGAAATGTGCTTGATCACAAATGTGAAATTCTGCATGTACTCTACCCATTTCGCATGCTTCTGGTTCAGCTTCTCTTACTGACTTACGAACTGCAATGCGTGATTATCGTTGTACAAAATGAATTCCTTGGGTATCAAGTAATGCCTCCACTTTTTCAATGCTTGTATGATGGCATAGAACTCTTTGTCATATGTGGAGTACTTCAGTTTTGCATCATCTAGCTTCTCGCTGTAATATGCCACAGGTCTGTCATCTTGACTCAGGACCCCTCCAACAGCATACCCACTGGCATCACATTTCACCTGGAAGGTTTTCTGAAAATCTGGCAGCACTAGAATTGGATGCTCTGTAATCTTTCGCTTCAACAGATTGAAGCTCCTTTCAGCCTCGGCTGTCCAATGAAAAACTTTATGCTGCTTCTTCACCATGTCCATCATTGTTGTGCTAATTCCACTGAAATTTCGAATGAACTTTCAGTAGAAACTAGCCAGTCCGTGAAAGCTCCTTACCTCAAAAACATTTCTTGGCGATGGCCAATTCCTGATTACCTTTACCTTATCAAGATCCATCTTCAATTCATTCACTGAGATTACAAAACCCAAATAAATGAGTTCTGTCTGCATGAAAGAACACTTCTTCAAATTTATCAACAGCTTCTCCTGCTGTAGCCTTCTCATCACAATGGCCAAATGCCTCAAGTGTTCAGCCTTGGTCTTGCTGAATATCAGTATGTCATCTAGGTACACAACCACAAATTTGCCAATGAATTCCCGCAGGACTTCATTCATCAGCCTCATGAATGTGCTCGACGCGTTTGTTAACCCAAATGGCATGACCAGCCATTTGTATAAACCCTCGTTTGTTTTGAATGCTGTCTTCCATTCATCTCCTTCTCTCATCTAGATCTGATGATATCTGCTCTTGAGATCAATCTTCGAAAAATAATTTGCCCCGCTCAGGCAATCCATCAAATCATCCATTCTCAGCAGTGGAAACCTGTACCAGATGGTGATCTTATTTATCGCCCTGGAGTCTGTACACATCCTCCAGCCTCCATCCTTATTCGAACTTAGTACTGTCGGAACAACACATGGAATAAGACTCTCTCTTACCAATCCTTTGTCTAGCAGATCCTGTACCTGCCTCTTGACCTCCTCGTTCTCCTGAGGTGTCAGTCTGTACGTTGCCTTGTTTGGTAAGCTTGCTCCGGGTATGAGGTCAATATGATGACTCACACTCCTCATCGGTGGCAACGAATGAGGTAGTTCATCCACGATGATATCAGCGAACTCTCCCAACAGTTCCTGAATTTCATCCAGCAAGTCGTCCACTCTTGTGCTTGTCAGGACGATTCTTGGTTTCCTGACAACAAAGAATTGTGGATCTTCATTCTTCTCCATATCCGTGAGAATCTCTTTCCCACTCATGAGAAGTATTGTGCTACTAACTTCCGACTTCACCTCCTTATCTTTGATCGGAAGTAATCTGTGTGTTCTCCCATCCTTCTCCAAGGTGTATGTGTTCATTCTTCCATCATGAACAACATTTCTATCATACTGCCACGGTCTACCCAGCAGTATGTGACATACGTCCATTGGAATGACATCACACAGAATCTCATCATGGTAATTCCCAATTTTAAATTTAACTAAGCATTGTTTAGTGACACTTACCCGGTGTCCTTTCTGTAACCATGAGACTTTGTATGGACTCGAGTGATTAGTTGTTTCCAGCTCCAGTTTTTCTACCATCTTGGTCGAAACGAGATTGTCAGTGCTTCCATTGTCCACGATCACCTTGCACTTTCTGTCTTTGGCTGTACAAGCTGTTATGAACAGTCTGCTCCTTTGCACTGAGTTGTCCACCTCTTTCTCAGGTGTCAAAAGAATCTTATGTGTCCCAAGCGATCTTCCGTTGTCAGCATCCTCGTTCTCAGCATCACGCCTCTGCACCTCAGTGATGTGAGTTTCACTCCTGTCCATCTTCCTGTCTGGATAGTCAACGGCCTTGTGTCCGTATTTCCCACATGTAAAACATGTGATGACTCCTCCTCGGCCTCTTCCTCTACCTCGGGTACGAGGAAAAGTGTTGGCATTTGCATATCCACCACCCTGCTCTGTATGCTGCCTCCTCGGCTCAGCATATTGCTGTCTTTGTTCAATTTGTGGTTGCCTTTGCTGTGAGGTTCCACCTCTCTCAGCCTTACCCTGTGGTCTTTTCCAATCCTCATTGGGCTTCTGAATTCTTTCCTGGGCAACAGCCTTGCCTCTGGGCTGACTCCTGCCTCGCCCTCACTGACCTTGCTTGTGGCTCAGCTTCTCTTCAGCTTTTAGAGCCATCTGGTACGCATCCTCAACTGTTCGGATGGTCAATATGCTCAATTCATCTTGAATGTCATATCTCAGCCCATTCAGGTATCTTTCCACCTTTTTGTCATCACTTTCCCGATGACCAGCTCGAATGTTGAGCCTATAGAACTCCTCGGTGTACTCTTTCACCGTCATCAACTTCTGTCTTAGGTTCTGCATCCGCCTGAATAGAGTGATCTAGTAGTCTCTGGGGATGAATTTCGCTTTCATCTTGGCGATCATCTGATCCCAGCTCTTGATCTTCTGTTTTCCTTTGCAGCGCCTAACAGCCTGCAATTCATCCCACCATAAGGCTGCATGTCCTTTCAGCTTTGTAACCGCATGCCTTACCTTCTTGTCCTCTTCGATGTCTTCATAATCGAAGTAGGTGTCGAGTGCTCGGATCCAATCCAGCAACTCTTCAGCATTTAGACTTCCCTCATAGACGGGAATGTCCATCTTGGTATTCGAGCTCATCCTGGCGATAGCTCTGATCAACCTCTCTGTTGAAGCATCTTCTGCCAAGACCTCTTCTGCTTCATGTCCAGCTTCCTCTTCGACCTCAGAATCCCTGAACTCTCCAGCGCCAGTTCCGCGTCTCTGTGCAATCTCCATCTCCTCCATCCTCGCTCGGAGATCTCGCATCTGGCGTTCCATCTCTGGGTTACCTGCCGGTCTACCCCTTCTTCAGGCGTCCCTATCCTCACGATCAGGCAACTTCCTTTCTCTTCTGGGCGGCATTATGTACCCTCTTCTCTCTGTTACCTGAACAAAGAGAACTCAATCTCGCTCTGATACCACTTGATTGCAAGCTGCCCTCAAAGACAACCTGCCTCCACCAGGACCTCCTGTTTCTTGGCCCGAAGAGTCAACAGCTCTTCCAACTCCTCTCAGGAGTTCTCGTCACCCACAGGACTCCTTCGGCGATCTCCCATTCTTCGCAAATCGGGAAATCGGAACTCACGTGTTCGCGAGTTCGACGCTCACGATATCGGCCTTTCAAATCCCGAACCCCGATCTCCAATGGTCAAAGGTCAACAGCTCGGGATATCGCCACTCGCGAGATCAGCAACTTGAATTTTCAAACCCCGAGTGCCGAGGTGCCAATCCTCGATTAAATGCTACCTGGACTCCACTCACTTCCAGGGTCCCACGCGACCACCTCACCTCACGCTCCGTGTGATCGGAAATCGCAGGATCGCGATTTCAATTGTTGCGAATCCTTTGCATTGGGAAGCCCCGAATGTCAAAACCCCGATTCTCCGGATTTGTGCCACCTGTCCCTCCGACAAATCGACAGCTCCCACGGAATCAGGAAATCGCTACTCGCGATTTCGATGTGCATGCAACTCTTGCACTCGCCGACCCCGATATGCCGATACGCAATGGAAAATGGGTTCTACTTACGCTTGAAGGTTAAATCTCTCCCAGAAAATTCAAGTCATCGATTCTCTTCCTCTTGAGGAACCTCCTACTCCCCAAGGCTCCATCCTCTTTGAGTTTTTCCTAGGTCTGTTTCCACAGTAAGCACGAAGGAACTATCCCTCCTGAGCTTGTAGACTCTGATTCCTTCATAGGCCTTTACGCCGCTTCCTGTGCTCGACTTCCCAACGACTCTCTAAGTGTTGAAGTTGTCCAAATCCTGTGCACTCACCTGCAACAGAAGTCCTCATCTCCCTTTTCTCAGACTCACCTCTGAGACTATAATCAAACCTGCACTTCACCTGCACGGTTCGAATAACCCAACACAACTTCCGGTAGAGGAGAATAAGAGTTTAACGGTAGAGCCCCCTCAACGCACTCTATGCGGAGGAATTCGACTGCACTCTATGTAGGAATATCCTGGCTCGAACAGAGAAACAATTTGAAACTTATTCTCGCCTCTCTCCCAGATTTCTAATTTTCCATGAAATTACATATGCAGCATATACAATGAAAGCATAACAAGAAGCAAGTATGCAACAGCATAATATCAACAACACACAGAGAATAATCACAGCCATGGAATTGAATCAAAGCTTTCCTATTAATTCAATATCTGTACATGGGGATTCTTTACCAGTTCTCTGCTTTTCTCTTCTTGCTCTCAATGCTCCAATGCTCAAAAATCTGAATAATAATACAATGATACAAAGGAGGGTGCCTATATTCCATTTTCCCTCTCGAAAGCAAAATTGTCTAATCTAGACTTAATTAAATTATCTACTTGCATTAAATCTAATAAATTCCTCAGCTACCTAAGGACGAGAGCTTATCTGCTCAAGGTCCATTACAATGTACAAGTGCGCTTCATTACACCAATGCATTAATGTTTGGCGCACCGAATATCAAAATATTTCAAAGTTTTAATGCTGGCGCTCTCCAGCTGTCTTTTCATTGTTCCACGCGCTGGCTCTCTTGATGAGTGAGCGATGCTCCTGCATCAATAGACCTAATCTCTTCAAATGGATTAACATTGGTAGCTTCCAATGAAGGCCTAACATTATGAGGTTCATCATTAAATTCTGCCCATTTTTCCTCAATTTCCTTAAATGCATAATCATCTGCAGGTATTCGAAGAACACCATATCCACTTCTATTCCATGAATGTTAATCCATAAATTGTGCTATGCTTTCACACCTGAACAATTGTTGCAAATGTGGAATTATGGGAATATGATGAAGAACCTTTCGAGGCAACCTTTTTGTCACTTGATCGGTTTGATATCTACTAACATACCATTTCGAACATTCTATTTTCGACGCATGTTGTCCATAATATATATAATATGGTCATTAGGACATGCATCTATAGTTTGATACTCCATTCCAATGTCTTTCATAATGTCATGTAAATATCGATATGTGCGAGGTAAAATATTTGATGATGGTAAAAAAAATTCACCTAACAATCTACAACATAAAAAATAAATAGTTAATGTAAAAAATATTATTTGTAAATATTGCATTCTTATTTTACACATTAAATAACACTAAAAAAAAAAAGAGAAAAAAATCAACCTTTATGTATATGTGATGAAACATATTACATACCTTAGGATATGTCGCATACAAGTGTTTGACAAATGATTCATAACATTTAAGTTCACCAACAACAATGTAGCGAAGAGAAGATTTTCTCTTGAACCTTTATAAAGTCGTTTATTTGTCTTTTCTATCAGACATTCATCATAAATACCATCATTGTCCCCATCCTCATATGACTGAGCAAACAAGTCTTGGATCATTTGATTTGTCTCATCATCTTGAACTATGTTATTATTTATATCTTCTTCCATAGGATCATTAACTTGACCTTCATTATTCACCTCATGTTGCTCAACTTGTATAACATCATTTCTACTACTACTTGGTGCATTCTACAAAAAGTTAGGGGGAAATTCTAACTTTATAAATACAAACAATCATGTAAAATTAGTGTGCATTACAAATATTAAAACAATACAAATTTTATAAATACAATCAATATAAGATAGATAATGAATATATAGCTAGTTACCATAGGAAGATATCCATTTGATCCTCCATCAATGTTCCCATATCTCCTACAATGTATTTTAGTTGTTGCTATTAAAATTCTTATGGGGCATGCAGTACAACATATTTTACAAGGACAATAACATTTACCGTCACCCTTTTCACCCTCTTTACTTTTTTCCCACCTCTAATATTTTCTGGCATTCTTCCCCACAAAAATACAGTGATGATTATCTTATAAAAATGAATGGTGTAATAGAATATCTCTTATATTTTTTTAATGCAATTGACATATAAAAAAAAAAAAAAATTCACTTGACAAGAACACCTTATACCCTTTCTAAACCATCGTTGTTATAGAAAAAATATCGCAGCATCTCTAAAATGCAACATATTTATAATTTTTGGCTGTTTGAATTCTGACGACAGTTTACCAAGTCAATATTGACTTTGTCAAACAGTGGGTAATTGTTTGAAGAGAGAAACAATTAGCAGTAGTATCATCAGTATTGAGACGAATATAGAAGTTCGTCTCAATACTGACACCTTGTCCTAGACATCTCAATTCCGACGAACATTTGTTTCCATCTCAAGTCCAATGAATTCAGGCGAGATTGAAAAAAAATTGAAAAATTGAAATCTTTATCTTGTATTTTTCAACAGTACGACCAATTTTTTCCGTACCATTGGAAATTTTTTAATATGTAGTAGTGAATAATTGTATGGTAATTGAGTATGACTAATGATGGATTATATATTCAAGAAAAATGATATATCATGGTTAAAGATGTAGATGTTATTATTGCTTATGACTTCCATCTATGTGAAGACCCATGAGAGTGGTAGTAATGGTGATCAAAGGATGGAGGAGGAAGCCTGGGAGATTCTACAAATACATGTTGATTAGGTAGAATCAAGTAAGTTGATAACAATCATGCAAGTATGCATTTGTTTACTTCTGTTGTTGAAGGGAATTGAGATAATAATTCCCTCTGTCAATTTTCCAAGATTTAAATTGATATGTAATGGTTGAAGGCCTAAAGAATGTAAATGGTGTTGATGCTAGAATGTGTTTAGATAAATTATTAGTTGCATATTGTGTTATGAATGGTTATGGGATGATAACCAGATCAAATGAGGAAACATGCTCCTTCTATAATAATGAATATCCATAGAGTTAAACATAGTTACCAACTTAACGAGAACTCTATAGAGTTCTCATTTTTTCGGGGGTCAATTTTTTTACCCCATTTTTAAAAATGGTGCTATCAGTAGCACTGCCTCCCCCCCTCTCTCCCTTTTTAGGTGGTTTTTTTATATTTTAAATTTTTTGATACAAAATGTTTCCACTTTTTTTTTAATGCTTGGTTTTTCATCTATTTTCAATTTTTTCTATTTTTCTATTTTTTTGTTTGTTTGTTTAGTGATGTTTTTAATCATGTTTCTATGCTTCATCCAATGTTAAAAATGTTGTACACCTTTTATTTTTTTTAAATTAAGATTTTTCATATAATTATGTGTCCTTAATTAATTTATGGTTCCATACTTTTTTAAATATAGTGGAAAATATTGTTTTTAACACATTTTTAACATTTACTTCAATACATAGAAAATAATTATCATTAAATAACACTAATTTTCAATATTTAGCAAATAAATATAATTCCATTTTTTTATAAATTAAAAACTAAAAAAAACTAAGAAAAAACAAAAAAAATTGAAATTTAAAAAATATATATATATTTTTAAATGTTTTGAATATATATTTTTAAATGTTTTGTTTTCATGGAATTATGTATTATCTTGTGTTTTGAATGATAAACTAAGATTTTAAAGTAAGCATTTAAGGGTTGATTTTATGATTTCGTTTATAGTAATGATGATGTCTTTTATCAATTTAAACAAATGTGTCATTTTAATACCTCANTGTTTTTTAGTTTTTTTTTCCATGGTTTTTTTTCAAATTTGGGTTTTGAATATATATTTTTAAATGTTTTGTTTTCATGGAATTATGTATTATCTTGTGCTTTGAATGATAAACTAAGATTTTAAAGTAAGCATTTAAGGGTTGATTTTATGATTTTGTTTATAGTAATGATGATGTCTTTTATCAATTTAAACAAATGTGTCATTTTAATACCTCAATTTCAAAATAGGTGCTATAGGTAGCAGTACTTTTCAATTTGATGGTTGATTTTAAGGTTTTGGTTTTAATGGTACTAACTGCTAAAAATATGATTTCAAATTATCTATAATTTTAACGTTTTGAAGAAAAAAAATTCAAAAACATTTTTTTTAGGTGTTGATTTTAAGGTTTTTCTAAGCTATTGTCTGAGTTTTGAAGGTCATGTTTGAAAAATGTTGTAATTTTGACCCCGTTTAAAAAAATGGGGCTACCGGTAACACCACCTTTTGATTTGGGAGTTGATTTGGATGTTTGTTATGCAAAAATATGGGTTTTTTGGGCCAAAGTTCTCGTTTTCAGATCACAGTTCTCATTAAGTCGGTAACTTTGTTGTTAGTCATGTGTGAGACCATGAGATGGTTGGATATGGAAGTTTTATAGTGCTATGTGAGTGTTCAATAGTATCTATTGTATATCTGATGTTTGGACTGCAACCTCTTTGCCAACACTGAAGAGCCCTTAAGAATTATATTATTGGTGTTTTGTTTGGGTTGGAAATGAAGGTATCTAAATAGTCAGGAAAGCAGTAGGAAGTGTGTGGATGATGTGTTAAGGCATTGGTCAGACCTTCCATCTCACCATAGTGGAATGCATGACATAGTTATGTGGTATTATGTAGTCAATGAAGGTATACATTGTGTAAATGTGGCCATGGGTATTAGCACATCGGTTGTTATTTTATTGGTAATTATTGTTGCATTATGAAAAGTTTGTGGTGTTGAAAATGCATAATTAATGATAGTTGCATTATATTAATATGAATACTAGTTGAAGGTGATTGAATTGTTGTTTGTTACAATTCTAAGATCACTTTTTGGAATTGTTGAAAATGTTACAAGTGGTATTAAAGGAATTATTGAATGTGTTTTGGTGAATTCATGTATATATTATATTGCATAGAAATGATTATGCTAACAGCTAAAATGATGTGAGTATTGTTAACTCACGAAGTTGAGAACACTTCAGGAGATATTAGATATTGTAACAAGAAAATTGCAGGTTAAAGTAGTTACATAATGATAAATTACAGAAAATCTCTATTGAGGGAACAAAGTAATAAAAATATTGATGGATAAAAGAAAAGATTGGTTGATAATACATGTGTAGAGAATGATGGGTTCATTCTAGTTAATAGTTGGATTAATGGAAATGATTGAATTGTAGTTGTAATCAATTATGAGATCACTTTGTGAATTTTTTTAATTGTTTCCATGAAAAAAAAAAAATATTGTACATGAGTTACTGACAATATGTTTTCCTGGATGTAAGATGAGAAAATTGCAACAAGAATGGTCTTGGATATGGTAGGAATTTAAGCCCATAAAGAAGACCAATTCATGCTAATACAAGACCCAAACATTATGAGCATAAGCTCATGTATTGAATTTTATTTCCTGTATAAAAAAAAATTGGAAAATTGTAATTAAAATTTGTTATGATATGCTAACAGTTGGCTTAGCTGAGTGAAGGTTGAGAAAATTGCAGAAAGAATGGTATTGGGTATGGCACTATTGTAATCCATAGTAAATATTGATATCTATTGTTGCAAGAGACATATGAATTATGATCAGGGATCTCATGTTTGGGAAATTATGTTTTCCTGTATAAAAAAAAAAATTGACATTTTATGATTGAAAATTGTTATAATGATATCTCATGATAACTGTATGCGTGTAATACAAATGAGATGTTGGATATTGAAGTTGGAATATCGGGAATAATATTACCATAAGGAAATCAAGCTCAATGACAAGGAATGGAACAATGAAAGTCTAGTGGGCTTGTTGCAGCTGGAATTCTTGGAGCCGCAACTCTGAAACTTTCTGGTCGAGTGCACTGAATCCTTGAAGAGAAGTGGTACATATTGAAGGACTATAGAGTAGAGAAGGGGGTACACTCCTTGGGTTTTGTAGGCCGATAGAGAAGGAGAGGTTGCAGGTTGGAACTGTTGCCATAAATATAAATTGTGAATATCATTATACGTGTTTTGGGTCGGAATGCCTATGTATGCATTTTTTGTTTTAGGTCGGATATGTCTATGTATATAATCCATTGGTTGGACTACGAGTGCAGATTAAAGTCCAAATATCCTATAATTGTAAGAACATTGGTATGGTGTTGTGCACTAAGGACATTGCCAAAATAAGGGGAGGGGGGTGTAACACCCCAGTTTTAATCCCTATGAACTAGAATGTATTATGTAAATGTGACATTAGGCTAGTGAGCCAGTAAAGTTGAAAAGGGGTCGGAGTTCCTAGGAAATGTAATAATTCTATATACATTAATAAAAATACATTGTTGGCTACACGACAGACAAGGACGAGAGATAGGGGGCTATGATTCCATGAGAGATGGGGCTAAGTCCTTTTTATTATATTTTATCTAACCATATTGGTTTTAATTAAGAAAAGTGATTACATGAGCTTCTTGGGGGGAAGGTCGTGTGGTTCTTAATTTCATGTAATTATATAAACATGCATTATGGGTTATTTTGGGGGTTCTTCTCCATTCACTCTTACACTCTTCTCACTCTTTAATTTTTTGTTCATCTTTCTTGCTAATACATGTGCTCTTGGTCTRAGCATGGAAACRAATGGCTAGAAGAGAAGAGCCATTGCTAGATGGTTGTAATAAATTAATGATCATTTCATGAGGGAATGGRTGCCTGAGTGCATGATATTTATGGAAGTTCGGAAAAKAATTGTCCACAACTGAGAATCCTTGGAGTTTCTAGCAGGGATATTTCTTGACCAGTAGCACTAGAGCCCTAGAGAGAAATGGAGCAGCATGAGGGATGACATGGYAGATAAAGGGGTTCATTTCTTTGGGTTGTGCAGGATGAAGAGGAAAGAGAGTTGGAAATTAGGATTGTTGTAGGGTTGGGAAAACCTGATAGCTTATTAGCTAGCTGGTGTGTTTTTAAATTTGTCCTAGGCCCCATCCTTGTGGATGCATAGCCCTGAATCAGGGGTGACACTAATGTTGAGAGTGAATGAACAACAATGTCTATGATTGGGAGGAACGTCCTTGGTCTATATCAAGTTGGTGAATGTTTACTTGAAAATATAAGTGCTCTTTGTGTTTTTTGTATATTGTACATTTTGTTGTGTATTTAATTATCTTTGATATATGTATTTATAATGTGTATGCCTATTGGTTATTTTTTGTGCATGGCACATTGTTCCTTTCTTGGATGGTTTAGCATGTTCTTGTTAATTGCATGTGTTGAATCCATATTTCTTTATTTTAAAGAATGGAACAAAAATTCATAATCATACAATGAGGGTGAATCTAGAAGTACTCAAGCAATGGGTATGACTTAGATTGGTATCCAGGAAAATAATTTTGGTATTTGTTGTACTAGATATGTTCCAAGTTAGATTTAGAGCATTCTTGTTGGGAATTTTGAAGTAGCATGACCCAACTTGGTGGCTAGGTACGTTATAGGTTTGATGTCTCCTTTCTCATCCAGCCTCTTTTTTCCATATCCACATTTGTTATCTCGTAATATATTTTAGGATTTTTCTCCTTTGTATATTCCCCAGCCAAACTATCCCTATATCTCTCTATAATATTATATTATAATATTAAAAAAAAAAAAATCTACATAGTGAATGTATATCATATAATTATTGTGTAATCAAAGATTTTGATTTTTTGTTTTCCTATGCATTATTGCAACAAATAAGATCAAACAGATATTAGAGTTGTAATACCCTTGTTTCCCCCAGTTTGTAAATAAAACTATAACTAGCCAAGAGACTATGGTGGACTAAATATGTGTGAATGCTTGATTTGATGAACCTTTGTATAAAGGGTCAATGTATGAATTTTTTGTTATTAATAGAATTTGAATTTGAATATATGTTGCACAACTGTTGAAAGGGGGAAAGTTTGCCAAGATAGACCATGAATGCTATGAGAGAGATGGTGCAGGGAAACCAAGTATTGTTGAGATGACCCTCACCAGAACAATACCTACTAGGAATAATTGTTCAACAGTCCTCTTACCTAGAAACGAATTACCAGTCAGGTTGGTAGCTGGAAGTCCATCCTCAAGAATTAATGAGGAGATGGGGAATGGTACTCATCTATAAGGCTTCCAGGCCTAACCACAAATCAGGATTTAGAACCATGCAACCTTGTTGAGGAAGGAAATAAATGAGGTAATTCATGGACACAGATAGATCTATGAGATAGAAGAATAGAGAAAACACTCTCCCAAGAAGAGCAGTGAACAGACTTTGATTCTGAAGTTGAGATAAAAGATGAGAATAAATCTTGTTTTGGTTGTAAAAATATTGGGATAGGGTTTCACTACAAGATGATAAATGAGGCTGACAAGTAACTGAGGAAGTACTCGGGCATACCTCCTTTCTTGGAGTAGAGAAAACCGGATACCCATTTTCTATGGGAGAAGGAGAGTAACCTTCGTCCCTGACTATTGTGGAGAAAAGAGAAAGAATCTCTCTCAGAGAATCATGGTCTAGCTTAGGGGTGGCCAGGGGTAAATCCATCAGGAGTGACTGTGCCTATGGTTTGGAGGAAACAGGCACCCCTTTCAGCAGTTGCATCACATTTTCCATTTCTAATAAGTATTTTCATAGTCTGTGTATTATATTTATGTGATGATAAAATGTGTTTGTTTATGATTCAATATTTCAGTATTTGAACAATTATTAGAAAATCTATGTGATTTCTGTAAACTATTATATCTATATTATATTTCAATTTATCTCAGTTTTTCTGCTATAAAGTCATGAGATGTGAATCCATAGGAGAGAGAGAGAGGGTAGGATTGACAAAAATTTCTAAGTCTCTCCAACCCTGTGAAGTTTACCTTACAAGGAATGTTAAGTCTAAATTCTATGGGAGAAGGGTGTTTTTCCCTTTAACTATCAACCCATCTGACCGAGGGCTCATGCCTAGGTCATTAACCTAATTACTTCTAAAGGAGTAGCACTTAGTTCCTATAACTTCCAAAGTATCCATGTGACTAAGCCCTCGAAACCATGCGCTAGCCCAAAAAGGGGATAACTCTTTGGGCTTTGGGACTTTGGGACTTGAGACTTCACAATCCTCGAAAGTACCCAAAGGCTGAAGTCATGAATTGATGAAGACCATCGATCTGGGGATCCAATATGGATCGCTCTCAGTCGTTAGATCAGACATAGGAAGGGAGGCATTAAGCGCTTCGGCAAAGTCTTACTTCGAGAGATTTGGGATGGTCTAGTGTCAAAACACCCAAATGTTGGAGTCACGGATTTAATCTGGACCATTGAAACTGGAGGGACATGTTTCCATAGATCAACGATTATCTGAGAGTCCAGGTATTCAATGATATAGGAATGCGTGAGTTTTCCCTGAAGCTCTGTGAGCCGGAGTAAATCTTGGTCGTAGACACTAGGTAAATGTGGCGAAAGATCTGGCATTATCCAGAGGGAAAGTCAGGAGACACACTCACCGAACTCCCGAATGTTGAATTGCCAAATTAATGTGATTGTCTATCCTTGGATCCTTCGGGATTCTCCAAGCTGTCGATCTAAGGGCCCCACCTTTGACTACTTGACTAACTGAGAACATGTCATGGAGCAACACGTGGCCCATACTCATTCCCCGTGAAGTGTTGACCATTGAACTAGGACCGTTGGATGAGGGGGTGCATGGAAAGCGATCCCGTAGTTTGGAGATTCCATACTCTGGAGGAAACCAACCAAGAGTTTACGAAGTATGAACTCATTTAAGTCATGAGTGTTGAAGTGGATCTCAACCATTGGTCAAAAAGGACACATGGCACAAGCTCCCATAGTCTGGAGACTTAACTCTTCAGGGGATTTATGTCAAGAGGGTTCGATAAGCTCTGAAGACGAAGCTGTGAATTAACGATAGTCATATATCTATGATCTGTGTGGGATCTTGTGGACCGTTATATTAAAGGACTTGGCATTTATCAATCTATGATGATGTGACTCATTGACATCATCACAGGTGATGTGGACCCGTTCTATGTGTGCCGCATGTCACCCAGTTTTGGCTGATTAACCCATCCCTTGTGCATATTGGAGCAGGAAACATGTCACCCCCTAAGGAGGAAACATGTCACTACTTGACCCTTGTCGTGTGTTAACTGTTGAATCGTGTCCGCCTAGCCAACAGGGATGGTGACATGCCTGGGACTCCGAAAGTCTGGAAAATTTCAGGGGTTTAGAATATTTGAACGTAGTATGAAAAGGAATGTTCAACAATAATTGTCAATCACCGAAGGTCTAAATCCTAACGATGATAGTTGATCGCCTAACGTTGAATGTTGAAGGGATAGGGACAAGTGGCAAGATTACAATACTTAAAGGATTGGGAAAAAGGTATGTTAGACGTCGAATGTCAAATCCCCCTTTTTAACCGTATATCTCAGTGGAGGATGTGAATCATTGATCCCCTCCAATGTTTGGCGATCTAAGAATTTGACAACACCATTGGAACTCCCGGAGTCTAGGAACTTCCGAAGTGCCTAGACCTTGCTAACAAGGACTCTTAGCTCTTGGTTTTTAGCTTGAGGTCATGAGGAAGACCCCGCCAGCTGGTTCAAGTGCACGGTGAGAGATGTAAGTTTCAGAGAATATTTTAAGAGGGATTTTCTTAAGTAAGGAACGAAAATTAACCAAGGAAAGAAAAAAATTGATGCCCCATCCCTAGAAATACTATTTAGGGGTTGGGTGTGTTACAAATTGATATCAAAGCATGGAAAAAACACTTGGCCTGCTTGCGCTCATGCACAAGTCGCATAAAAATATTGTTAGAGAAATTATGGTGTAACACCCTACCTTAACCCTTCTACTATTGATAGATGTTTTGGAATTTGGCACTGTAGGTGGCTAATGTTTCCAAATAAAGAACTAACTTCACCTTGCAATGATATGTGTTGTTCATGAATTGGCAGATTAGTAACTAACAGAAAATGTTTTATCCACACTCAAGAAATCATTGGACAATAGGAGAACTACAATGTAAAGGATGGTGACACATCAGGAGTTGGGGTAGATCTCCCATAATAGAGAGGAAGAATCTGATGAAAGGAGGGTGTTGGAAACCCCTCCAAATTTGGTTGAAACTGTAAGAAGCCTCATGGAAGAATTACAGATTTATAAGGATGACAATGAAAGGGTGATCAAGGAATAGGAGAAGCAGACAGAAGTTAATTTGGTCCTACTACAAAGTCTATCAGATATACAAAGGCAACTACAACATGGTCCAACTTCCAGTCATGTGGACAGGCATCATACTAAGAAAACTCCAAGTCCACCTAAGATGCAGAAGCATGGTCCTAAAAGTGGCCACACCAAGAGGAGCACCTCAAAGAAGGCCCAACATGGAGCCAAGATACATTCAATGGAATATTCCTCTAGTGAAGACACTAGCAACTGCAAGGAATCTTCTAGTGGTAAAATTAGTTCCCATTCTCAGACAAGAGGAAATAAGAGGAAACATTCCAAGAGTTGTGACCTTGAAGAATTCAATAAATCCAAACCACCCACCTTTGATGGAGATATTAAGAAGGGGGGAGAAGAAAAATTTTGGCTACTCATATTAAAGAAGTACTTCAGAGTCCATGACTACTCTGAAAACTTAAAGGCTCGGATAGCCATTTTCAACATGAATGGGAAAGATTCAATTTGGTGGGAAGATCTTAGGAATGTGAAAGGATTCCATGATAAGGACTTGTCATGGAAACAATTTGAGAAATATTTCAAGAAGAAGTACCTGTTAGAAAAGTACTTTGATGGGAAGACCAAGGAGTTATATAAACGCAAGTTGGTACAACTCACCATAGATGAGTATATCAACAAATTTATCGAGTTGATGAGGTATGTGCCCTACATAAAGGATGAAAAGGTAAAGATGAAACAATTTATTAGTGGATTACCTCAGTCCTACCATGACAGAATTGAGTTTGATAAGACAAATACCTTAGAATATACTATTTGAAAAGCAAGGTATTTCTATGAGCAATTCAAGAGTAAGACATAACCCTGTGAAGACTGGAAGAAGAAAAACAATTTGGAATTCAAGAAGAAGGGGTTTAAAACCTCAAAATTTAAGAACTATGGTAAGATATCTAGGATGAGCCTCCGTGCCAGAAGTGTGTATTAGAAAAAATTTCCATCCTAGAGTGGGAATAAACCATTCATAGAAACTCCAAGTAAGACTGATAACACAAAGAGAGAAACCTTGAAATGTTGGGGTTGTGGAGAGGAACAACTGTTGAGGGACTGTTAGAATAGGAAAATGAACCCTAATAAGGTCTACAATGTTGATCCATATGGATATCAGTGGCCACCCACCTTTTCCAACTAGATCAAAACAATTTTCTGACAATTTTGGCAATTTACTATTTTTAGCAGTTTTAACTTCCGAGACCATTTTGAGGGACTAAATGAAGGTTTTTATGGATATATATTCTTAATTATATCTAAAGTAATTATTGATGACATACAATTAATTTCCTCGACGATACCTTTCCAACGGGCTATCACACGCCTAAAACAGAGATCGTATGCAAACGTTACGACCCCAGGAAGTTGATGTACTAACTTACCCAAACGGGGCCCACATGACTTTTGGAATTTCATCTCCTAGGGTTAGGTTTTTGGATGTATAGGGTTTTGGGAATTATTTTTTATTGTAAAAATGCCTTCAGAGCCTCATTATAATCTTCTTCTTGTGAATGCACGCAGCTATCACATCTCTTCTCAGAGATAAACCGCCACCATTCTAGCGAGCTTGTTTCCGCTACATTTTACAGTTTCAGCTTATTTCGCTATTGAATAGAAAACCAATTTTATTGTATCTCTGTTAATTTTTGTTAAGCACCTATTAATAATCTGTATTCATTTCTTTACTCTCATAAAATACGTATCAGTGGTATCATAGGGGTTTTCTCCTTGTCATCTCAATGCATGTCCCCAACGAGCTCGGAGTACAAAGAGTTGGATCTCGAGCTTGTTTCTTTTGAGGACAGAATATCTTGCATGCCCAAGTGACCTCTCATGGTAGGAGAAACTAAAGATGATGGGATAGGATATTCTTTCAAACTTTTGATTGAGGAATCCCTCACGCAAAAAAGGAACGAGATGATGGATAGTTTCGCGCAAATCCTTTGGCGGCTACCAACAAGCGACGCATATTCTTCGAACGGAGGTGCCACCCCCTTCAAGGTACAAATAAAATTCAATATTCCTATATTTGAAGGTCATATAGACGCAGATGTTGTAGACAAGTGGTTGAATCTACTAGAAAGGTAAGTTTATGTCCATAACTTTTTAAATAGAAAAAAGATTACTTTTGCGCTCCTCAAAGTCGTTCCCCATGAAAAAGATTGGTGGGAAACTTCCTGTGAGAAAAAGGAAACAGAGGAAACCTCATTATTTTCAGTAACGACTACCTAGGAATCCTTCAGGGATGTTATTAAGGAACAATACTACCATGTCAGAAGTTATGACGACCTGTATACCAAATGGACCACACTGTGGCAAGAAAGAGACCAAGCAGTGCCAAATTTCACAAATATCTTCCATACCTTGTGCACCAAGATAGGTATCAAAGATTCAGAGAGACATCTGGTGATCAAGTATCACGATGATCTACATAGATACATCCATACTGAAATGGAATTTTTGGACTGGCAAGCCCGAACAACACTCACTGAGCTTCGAAGCTTCTTGGGCCTTGCCAATTTCTACCGCATGTTTGTGTTGGGATTCTCCCATATTGCATGGGCCCTCAGCCAAATAAACATGGGTGGTGGTAAGGCGAAATTTTCGTGGGGCTAGTCCCAACAACAAGAGTTCGATGATTTGAAGTAGCGCTTGTGCTCATCCCCAGTACTTTCACTACTAAACCTACAACATCCCTTTGCGATGAAGATAGATGCTTCATACTATGTTGTGGGTGTCGTTATCACTCAGCATGACCACCCCATGGAATATCATAGTGAGACACTATCAGATACTACTCATAATTACCCTACTTACGACAAAGAAATGTACTCCATTGTGCAAGCCTACCGCCAGTGGAGAAATTTCATTCTTGGGAAGGAGACAGTCATCCACACTGATCATAAGCCACTATAGTTCATGCAGACACAGGGAAAATTGCAGAATGACCTTCATCAAAAGTGGTCCACATACTGCATCAATTACACCTCAACATCAAGTATAAAATAGGAAGTGTCAATCACGTTTTTGATTGCCTCAGCAGACTGTCAGTTGTGACACTCACCATGGTGCTAGACTCTTGCGGCCATGAGACATCTGAATGGCCCCAACTCTATGAGACAAACCCTAACTTTGCCACCACCTACCAAATGTTGGGTGCAAATGCATTTGTCGATAATTTCCATCTTCAAGATGGGTTGTTGTGTCGTCTGGGCCATATCTATGTTCCATCAAGTGAGCAAGCGAAGTTGATCTAGGAATCCCACTACAGTCAGGTGGAAGGACACTTCGACATTGAAAAGACAGTGGTGATGCTACAGAAACATTTCTAATGGTTGAAACTTCGATAGGAGGTCAGCAAGCATATCAGGTCCTACACTACCTACGCTATTTCTTAACCGAACACTAAGAAATAGGGCATGTGCACCCCTCTTCCTACTCCTGAAAGGCCATGGGAATCCATATCAATTGACTACATGTCAAGCCTCCTATCCACCAAGCAGGGAAATGACTGTGTTTTTGTGGTTGTTGATCACTTTTCTAAGATGGCGATTCTAATTACCTGCAAGAAGAGCATCACAATAGAGGCCACTGCCAAGCTTTTCTTTGAACGAGTCTGGGTACATTTTGGAATCCCACAAACCCTTGTCTCAGATTGGGATAGTTGATTTCTCAGCACATTCTAGTCGAGCCTCTGGTCATTGTTAGACACCAAGCTCACCAAATCCACATCCTTCCACCCCCAGACAGATGGCTAAACTGAGGTTGTAAATCGAATGATTGTGCATATTCTTCACATGTATAATTAAAATCACCCTCACACATGGGATGAGAGCCTCCCCTCTGTCTAGCATAGCTACAACCGATTCCTTCATAGCTCAACTAGCTAGAGCCCCTTTCAAGTTGGGTTGGGATTCCAACCATTGGGTCCCATAGATGTTGCACTTCTCCTTGTGGTCACCTCAACCAACTCATCTCCTGCTCCAACTGACACTGACAAATCCACCCAGTTCATTGAGTGGATCCAGCACATCACTACTACATATGGGTGGATTATTCCATGAGAATTTTCCACGCTTCAACTAGTTTCATATTTTTTTAAACAGGGCGAGGTTTTCGTCGATATTGCCACGCAAGTTCGTCACAATATCCACGAAAATATTTTTTAAATCTAGCCATGATTTTCATCACTATATCCATGAACTTTCGTGGGAATATAAACGAATATTTTTCACCAATCAAAAAATTTTGGACCTTGCCATACTCTGATCAATAAAAATTTCCATGTGAGAACCTTGCTAGAAAAACAAAACCACATAAATAATGATTTTTTGAGAGGGGTTTTAATCTTCCATTAAAGCATAGACCACCACCATTTAAGCTCTTCCCCTTTCCCTTATAGAAACATTGTTTTCTATCTAAGATATGCCATGTAGTTACCTCTCATAGCATGTTTTGACCTCACCAATTAATCTTCTTAATTCTATAGTTTGATGAAACAAGAGGGCAACATATTCATGAAATCCTACCATACCCTTTTCTTGATCACCTACTAATCCTATATCGTTTGAATATTTTCAACCATCTTTCTGCAGGATTTCATTGATAGGGTTATGAACATCTTCTAGGTAAAATATATTGTTCTACCTTAGAGTGTTCAATAACCATGCTAAAAAATTGTGCATACCTCCACTATCAATCAATAGATCTAGACCAACATTAAATCTCCTTCAATTTCCTATCTTCCTTGACAATCAAATACCAATAGGGGGAATGATA
>JZKD02S1641737.1:104936-127794 GCA_000966675.3 Picea glauca
ATCTAAAAGGTAGATCAGCAAAGTGTTTGACGAAATACCTCACTCAGAAAAAGTTTTAAAAAGACACCAAAACAATGATGATCCTTGCATAATGGCTTGGGATCATTACACTTTCGCAGGAGGATGGGGCCAAGTGTCGCAACCCCGTATTCCCTTTCTGGCCACGCTTAATTTTCCATATTTATCTAAACTAATGAATGACCCAGTGAGTCATGATCCCACATGGCCCCCTGTCCCTACCAAACTTCCTTCAGACATTCCAAAGTTTGAAGGTAAGAATGGCGAGGACCTTGGTGACCACGTCACTACTTTTCACCTTTGGTTCTCATCGAATTATCTAAATCATGATTCTATTATATTACAATTGTTTCAGCGCACTCTCATTGGAGTCGCATCGCCATGGTACATTGAGCTATCTCGGGGGAAATATGGGTCTTTTCATCAGTTGGTGCTAGCCTTTCTCAACCACTTTCAACTGCCAATTTGTTATGATCCTAGCCTTTAACTTTTGTTGACTTTACGCCAGGGTACGGACACTCACATCTCGGACCATATCCAGGAATTGAGTAGGCGAAGGAGGTTGGTTAAGACTCTTATACCCTCGGCCTTTTATCTAGAATGGTTCTTAAAGTCTTTGCATGCTCCTATTTCAAAGGACGTTGATATTTCCAGGGTCTTTAGCGAGGAAGAAACTATCTTTAGAGCCTAGCAACTTGATTTGATATATGCTCAGTATGGGATGTTATACCACCTTCGTTCAAACGCACCGCGGACAAATCATGATCTAGACAGACTCCTAGACCTCATGTCTATGGAATTGTAGGGTATGCTAATGTAAAGTCCAAAGACTCGGCAACGAATTCTATTGGAGGGATAGCTTCGTCTAGATCCTCCAAACCCACCCAATCAGTGGATGTACATTCTGTGCAATCGTTGAAGAACCCAAATGGTGACCAGTAACCAGATGGGAATAAAAGGAAAGGTGGAAATAATCATAAGGGTGGGAAGAATAATAATAAACCTAAGGACAAATATAATAATGGGAAACATAATGATAATGTTGGAGAGGGTAAGAAAGAGAAACGTAAGGTGAAGTTTCCTTGTAAACTTTGTATCGATGACCACCTCACACACTTATGCCCCAAACTTGCAAAGGCTATGAGGCTTTTAAATCTACCACCCTCTGTGATGATGAACCCATTCCCACAAAACCAACACTTAGCCTCGAGTTCTTCGAATGCCATAAATGTGCCTAGTGGAAGTCACAACCCACCACTGCAAGATGGCGACCGTGTTTGTATCAATATGGTCGACACAAAAATTGATATAGCCACCCTCTCTCGATATTATAGCTCTTCAAAAGATAGTACCAGCCTAGAAGCTCCTCCTCCACCCCCGGAGATGAACTTACAGATAGAGAAACCAAAGCCACCACCTCGTATTCCAAAAGGAGTACTCAAGCGCTCTACCCACAACCCTAATGCTAGAGTCACTCAAAACTACTTTATTGTTGAGGATCTGGGCCAAACCCCTTGTGTGATGTCATCTTTGGAGGTACTCCAGACGTGTCCATCACAGAGGAATGCCTTACTCTCTACCTTAGGAGCTCTAGAACCTAATGGCTCAAAATTTATCAAGTTTGATGTCATGGACGTGAAGCCTCGCTTACCCTACCATGTGGCTTTTCAAATCCACGTGGAGTATTCCAAGTATACTATCAAATGAGCAGTCGTTGATGAAGGTGTTGCCACTTGTGTGATGTCCCTAATCTATTGGAAAGCTATTGGTTCTCCGACCCTTTCCAAGTCATCGAACATGTTGACTGCATTTGATGGTCATTCCTTCTTCCCTCATGGTATTCTCCCCACCCTTCCGGTCCAGTTAGGTGGGAAGACAGTAGAGGTGGAAGTAGAGGTAGTTGATGCACCTCTCAATTATAACTTGTTACTAGGTCACAATTGGACCTATTCTATGGTCACTGTCGTATCGTCCATCTTTTGCACACTTTTTTTTCCTCGTCAAGGGGAGATCGTGATGATCGACCAGTTATCCTTTGCATACTCTAGTCCTAATGCATCTATTGGACCGTTGATCCCAATGATCGACAATTCTTAGCTGGCAACTAAGAATATTGGTGTCAGAATGTATTTTTCTCTCATGTGTACTTTTTACTTCTCAGCATCGATTCACCATATGATTCACCATGTTTATGCTGAATTTTTCAGTTTACTTTTTACTTCTCAACATCGATTCACCATGTTTATCCATTTATTGATCATATTCTCAATGAATGACGAAAGGAATTTTCCAGCATTCAAAAGTACCCCAAGGACATATTTCGCGTAAATCGATGCTGAGTGTGTGGGAAGTGAAATATTTTCCTTGATCGATGCTGAGAAGTAAAAAGTACCCATGAGAGAACCTCATCTCGATTCACCATTTTGTGTTGGTCCATATCAAACCTGAGGACCAACACAAAATGGAATTTATATGTCCTTGGGGTACTTTTGAATGCTGGGAAATTCCTTTCGTCTGGAAAAATGCTAGAGCAAGCTTCCAACGTGCCATGACTTTTTCTTTTCACGATCTCAAGCACATAGTCAAAGCTTACCTCAATGATCTTGCTTCTCACTCTCGCAAGAGAGTGGATCATGTTACACACCTTCGGCTGGTTTTTGAAAGATGTCATTACTAAAGAATCTGGTTAAACACTCACAAATGCATCTTTTGCGTTATGTCTCATCGTCTCTAAGGATTCCTAGTTTACGATACTGGGATCATGGTATATCCTCTTAAGGTTGAGGCAATACTTCAATTTCCTCCCCCGCACACAATTAGAAAACTTCAAGGTTTACAGGGGAAAGCTAACTTTCTGCGTCAGTTTATAGTGAATTATGCCAATATCACTAAAGGTTTCATGTGCCTATTGAAGAAAGACACTCCTTTTATCTAGGATGAGCGAGCCTAGGAGTCTTTCAACGCTTTAAAGAAAGCCTTAGTATCATCCCCTCTACTAAAATCTCCTAATTATAGTAGAGATTACTTGTTGTATATTGTCGCGTCTAAAGAGACGATTGGTATAGTTCAGGAGGATGATGAGCTCCATGAGCATGTCATCTACTATCTCAGTCGAAATTTAGTCAGTCTTGAGATTAATTACTCTCATGTGGAAAAACTATCTTTGGTTGTCGTTCACACAGTCCAATGTTTACGAAACTATATATTTCTTTGCAATACTACTGTGGTTGTCGATGTCAATATGTTTCAATACGTCCTCACTAGGCGTATCATAGGCGGGAAATATAATAAATGGATTGTCATCTTACAAGAATTTTATCTCAACTTTACTTCAGCCAAGTCCAAGAAATCACTAGTTTTTGCAGAGTTAATATTCGATTTTCCATGATTAGATGAGGATGTTATCCATGTCGATTTGTTTGCAAACTAACACATTTTCCTTATCTCATCATTCGACCCCTGGTATGGAGACATTGTTTTATATCTTCAAACCTTGAAGTTCGCTCAGCATCTCTCGCAAGATGATTGTTGGCATGTTAGATACCAAGCCAAAAAGTATACCATCGTTAGTGACTCTTTATATCGTCGAGGAATATATAGTATATTACATTGCTTCTTAACTCACGAGGAAGTCGATTCAGTCCTAAATGATTTCCACAAAGGGGCTTGTGGTAGTCATCTATCCGGGCTTCCAACAGCCCAAAAAATCCTGCAAGCCAGTTGCTTCTGGCCCACCATCTTTAAATATTTCATTGAAGTAGTTAAGAAGAGTCACCCCTGCCAGGTGTTCACCTGAAAAATGCACTCACACCCAGCCCCTCTTCATTCAGTCATTAATGTCGGTCCCGTCACCAAGTGGGGGGTATATTTCGTCGATTGCAACCCAACTTCGGTTGGGGTGCATCAAAACATTATCATGGTTGTTGACTAATTTACCAAGTGGGCCAAATCCATGCCTACCATAAAATCCGATGGGAAGACTGTAGCCTTCTTTGTGTTCAACCAAATTGTCGCCTGGTTTGGTATCTCGAGTGAGATTTTCACTGATCATGGTAGTCACTTTCAGAATGAAATGATGGTATAACTAGCATCCAAATTGGGCTTTAGACATGGTCACTCATCTCCTTATTACCCCCAGGAAAATGGGCAAGTAGAGGCCATCAACCAGTCTCTCAAGACCATTTTACAAAAAACTACCAGCCAGAGTAATTTCGATTGGCACATCATGCTATATCCCGCACTTTGGGCATACTGAACCTCATTCAAGACTACCACCATTTTTTCCCCTTTTCAGTTAGTACATGGTGTGGAGTCAATACTTAGTATTGAATATGAAATCCATTCTCTCAAGTTGGCAGTCGATCTCCTACCTGACACTTCAGATTTAGAGCGATGCCTTATGCACCTAGAGAGTCTTGACGAGCAGCGTCGAGACGCATTTACAGCTATCAAGGCAAATAAGAAACGTGTAGAGGTTCATTATGAAAAGTATGTTTGTCCCCGGTTGTATGCCAAGGGTGAATTGGTCCTCTTGTATGGCCAAGCCAAAGAACCACTAAGGGCAGGCAACTTTAAACCCATGTGGCACAGTCCTTATATCATGCGACGTGTTCTAGAAAAAGGAGCCTACGAGTTGGAATATTATAAAGGGAACAAGCTGGCCGAGCCCAGAAATGGGCTCTACTTGAAAAGGTATTATGTTTTAGCCCTAGGATTGAGTGAAACCCTTTGTATATTAATGTAAATTTGGTGTATATACATCTTTTTCCCCTTTTATTTTTGTCTTTGTCTTGCTTATCAAGTTTTCCCTTTTGGTTGGAAGATGTCAACGAAGTATTTGGTCTACCTAGGATTTGCATATGAAACTAGCCATCATACACGGAACTTGGCTTCTACCGCTTCGGTGATTTACTTTCTTGAGGGTCTGTTGGTGTCTTCAGGTGGCGTATGCCTAGGGCCATCCACGAATAATGTGGCCGAATATAGCGTCATCATAGAACTTTTGTGCGATTCCATCTCACATGGTATTCACTCTCTAGAGGTTCTCCTGAATTCTCAGTTAGTAGTATGTCAGTTGAACAGTTGTTACCGTGTGCATGATCCTACATTACTCCATCGATTCCTACGGGTATGTATTTTAGAACGACAATTTGATTTTATTACATATTTTCACATCCCTAGAAGTTCTAATCATGTATTCGATGCCTACGCTAATTATGTTTTAGATTGGCATTTGTCACATTAATAAAGTAAAAAAAACCATTAAATCAATGTACACATTGTAATATTTGAGTAAATCCTAAGATCCCTCTTTATATATTTCAAAAATATATGGTGTTTATATTAAAAAATTGGGGCTAAAACCCTCAAAATACATATACAACCGATATACATATCCCATGAAATCTACGCATGTGGCACCGAATGTGTTTCATGATAGAAAACCACGGCATTTGTGAGACACTGGAAGAGTCATACCCATGCTCTAGGTACACCAACAACCTGCCACTACATGGTTGAAGGTAGATTCTCTACCTAAACCATAGGAATACTTTGTGTCAAACAAGACAAGTTTCCCTGCACGTTCTGTAGGAATCTCTACACTTCTCCTCCCACTGCCTCATCTCGCTGGTGCCTCCATTTATGTCGTAGGAATCCCTCTAGCCATTGCAGACCCACATCTGCAGTCACACAAGTATCTAGTTAATATTCAAACACCATCCAAAAATATTTTTGTTTCCTTAAATACAAAAATACAAAAAACAATGAAATATGTAAAAACTTTTACCTATGGCGTTGTAGGTGTCTCCTGGTGGAAGCGCCATATCTAGGTCCCCTCTGAAATCGATCCCCGCATAGGGATAGTCATCTAGAGAAATGATTTGTCTCCACCACCAGAAGAAAAAATCATCATTGTAGGGTGTCACCACCCTACCTCCCCCCTGTCATATCATGACCTCGATCCACCGTGCCATGGTTGGATCACGTGGTCCTCTAGGAAGGATCTCCACTCTGGGTCCCAGAACTGGAACTCGCTTGAAAAAGAAGCTGCAAAGGATAGAGAAAGACCCAAAGTTTCGCCTACCCCCCTGCAGTGAGGTACACCAATCATATATAGTGGGCCTCACACACTCCAATGCGTAAAACATAAGTGGTCTCGATTCTTGATGCAGTGAGGTTGATCCTATGATCCTAGTAAGCACAAGGACAATGATATTTAGGTTGAGGTTACCTATATCCCGAATGGGGATTTGACTTCCCACCATGGGAGTCCATGCAACACAGTGGGCCTCGATGTACTCCTCAACCTTCATCCTACTCCCTGCCCTACATGACTTGAGGTCCACAACCTCTCCTCGACGTGAAAGTCCATTCAAGAAGTAGATGTCCTCTACTTCGATACTTAATGGTTGTCCATCAAGGATAAAGCTCTCGCTATCAGGATCCCAATAGCTCACCAGAATCTCCAACAACCTCACTTGGGCCCTCATCCCTTTGAGAGCCCAAAACTTGTACAAACCACATCTTTTTAGAGCCTCTTGAGCCACCGGATCTCGATCCACTGTTGCATCTACCTCCTCATGCTCTCGCTCTCTCCATTCCAACACCATCCTGCAAAAAACAAATCATTTTTGAGTCAGAAATCCTTATTTTTTTTCCATTTACGTACGTATACATGACTTTACTTGCTCACAATCCCAAGTACGGCTTGATATATGTGCCATGTGGTTAACACAGCGGTGTATATCTAGTCGTATATGCGACCTATTTAGATAAACCTGCATAAACCGAAAACTCCAAATTGTGCCCTCAAAAACTAACAAAATAGAACCTAATTAAAAAATGTAAACCACTGAATTTGAAGAGGATGGGATGAAGAGCTACCTGATCTAGACGGTTCGTGATTCTGTTGCCTATCGCTCCCACAATCTTCGTTTGAATCCTGGAGGTATTTTAGTCCAAATTGCACTATTTGAGTAAAAATGAAAATGATACAGTAATTTTTTATTTTATTACTATTTATAAGATATTTTTACCCACTTGATGTAGTTTTATGCTATTGTTTCACCTAATGGACTAAATCAAGGATGGTTTTAAACTGGTTTTTGTAGTTTTGACTCAATTTTCTTGTGGATTTCAATGTCATAGTTGGTCGTTCATATCCTCGGGTAGGTATATTCATAACCTAGCATATAGGATAGGTATCTACTCCATCGTGCATTTTTTCATTATCCTTCTACTACCACTTTTTACACCTTAGGTACGAACCCATTTATTGCGACACATAACCCCCCATCTGCTATTAATAGAGTCGTTAATAAATGGTAGAGACTTACTAAACATGGGTTCCCTAGTTAGAACCTCTTTGTCATTTGGTGCGCATGTTGATTTTTTCCTTAGGACCGAGAGTCCATTATAATTCAATACATGACTGTATGATAAGCCTCATTTCTCATTTATGCACATGCGGCCTTATTACCCATGGACTCCTAAAAACGAGTCTCATTTAAGATCTTTTCCAACTCATCTAAAAACTGAAAAGATCGTCGAGTGATTTGTCCCTTTCACCCTCATTAAAGTTGGATCTGAAAGGTCATGAGTCTTAGTTAATCTCTTTTTCAACTCGCTACGAAAAATTGAAAATATTGTTGAGTGAACTTGTCTTTTTCACACTCGTAAATTGGATTTGAAAAGACATCTTTTTTGGCACAAGTTTACCCCTTTTCACACCAAGTAGGCTAAAAGATATAAAAAAGGACATTTTTTTGGCATTAAGTTGTGATTGCATCTCATGCCCTCGCTTGCAGTATTGAGCCTTTAGCCGGTTCTCGCTTTGCATTATAAACCGTTGCTTAAGCAGTTTGCATCCTCAACCAAGTAGAGCCTTATTTATATCCTTCACAATTTAACACCCTATACCCTGGAGGGAACATCACCCCGAGTTTCCATCTCCCACATGCATTCCCTTGCATTAAGCATAGGTACATTCCACTACTAGAACTAGTTTTTCTTACTTGCGACACTCATTCCCTCCTCTATATCATGGCATTCATTTGTTATGAAAAAACAAATAAAGACGGGTGGGAAGGGAGTACTATATTGTAATTAGCAGTATTTGTGTCACCTTTGAACAGAGCACAAAGTTATTGAGTCCTTGTGTCATCATAATTTTGGGTTTATCATGGCCTTAGGAAGCTGATCTCGATACAGATTTTTCTCTACCGACTGGTTACTCTTCCAATCTCTATAGAGAACGTTATTCATGCCTCCTACATCTAATTGTCACATCATTGAGTCTATGTTGTCAGAGTCCACCATATGTCTCATTCTCTTGTTCAAAGGAAGTCTATCAACCTGTGTCAGCCACTCCTCAAAAATCTTGGCGTTGCATGTTGTCCATACCCTCATCTTGTCTCAGAATCACATGATACTTTGGTCTTATCATGCACCCTGGCCCTACTTTTATCATTGGTAGGTCACCTTGAACCCAACAATCGGCATTTCATCATTGGTCGTTGACTGGGTAGTTTCCCTTGTGTTCGATGGCAAGACATATATTCACACTTTGGGATTTGTCCAGTGTCATGGATGCCATTAACCTTATTGGTGGTTTCCTCACCTTTGTCAGCAGTTTTTCATCATTGGTCATTATTCAGAGGATCTTTTCATGTACTGATTTCATTTGGCACACTTGAAAGATGCACAGGGTCGTTGGTTTGTGAACATGTTCTTCGTCCGATCTCGACCAAATAATGAAGCTCCTACTTTGTTCCTTGTGCTGACTGATGAGATATGCCTCAATGCTCTCCTTTCAGTGGGTATATTTCCATCGACTTCAGCTCATTTATTCTGGATATGAGACCTAGAGTTTTATGAGTACCTTAAGGCTTGCAGTCATTAGTGGCAAGCTCTCTCGCCATTGACAGATGGGAATACATCAATGTATCCTAATCAATGGATCTCTCAAGTGTTTGACACCGACTCCTTTATTCACATTTGTAGAGATGTACTCAGTGCCTTGATACCTACTTTAATTATTGGTAGGTTTTCTCACATTTTTTAATGGTATACCTCAATGACCGGTAATAAAATGATGCCTCATTGTGTTCGACCTCAACTCCTTTATTCACATGATGTAGACTTGCACCTTTAGTGGATAGTGTAGAAGACTTGAATACATCACTATGTGGTTGCATCTTTCCTGAGTTGTTGCTTCCCCTTCATTGGACCAGTACCTATTTGACTTCAGTGATCATGGGAGATCAGATTGTACTTCATGGTATACAGATATCTTCAAATTGATTTTGAGATTGGTTTCACCGGGCCTTGTTCGTGACTATGATAGTTTTTGGCATGTAACCATATTTGTATTTTCTTATTCATGGCCATGAACAGTTGTTTGGTATATTTTCCACATGGATCTACATTGTATTCTTGGAAACCATGTATGTAAAGTCAGTACATAATGTAATGAGTAATTGAGTTCGTCCAACTGGTTATCTACCACTCCACTTCTGGGTTATTTATAATGTATTATGGCCATCATAGATACTCCTCTGATCTCACACATTAGGGGGCATCTGTTATAGAAAGATTTTCCTCACCATTGTTATCTTGCACAGATGGCCTTTTTCCATTTCCCTATGTAGACTTATCATCCCCTTTTGATGAATCTAGAGCTAAATTAAATATACATTTTTCCACATATATTCTCCCTATAAGTTATACAAGATGTGTATACGCTTGTTACTCCACTACAACTCGTGTGTATCGGGATTTATGCCAAAAAATTAAAAATAAGGTCGGGTTTCCATGTCACGACAGAAGATCTCTAATCCTTGTCCTTCCATATACTGGAAATGTTCCGACTCAGCCCTTCAGTTGCATTCTAAAGGCTATAAGAGCACAATTTCGAGCTATGGAAAAGAGGATAAAGCATTCAACTTTGAGAGAAAAGTTACTCTGGAGAAATTACTTCATATTGAGTCTGGATCCTTTTTCCCCTCAAGTCTGAACACAGTGTTTAGCCCCCAATCTCTTTACCTATTGTTGAGAGGACCTCATTGCCTCTTTCCTATGAGCTTTCCTTTGGTGGAGGATTGAAGTAGTGGAGACCCAGTTGGAAGGAACTTGGTTTCTTGGTTTCAAACCGTGCCGACATGGAAGTCTGTAATGTTGTCACTTATGCTGATCAATTCTTAATAGAAATACTCCTTTCCCATCTTATTTCTATCTTGCAAACATATTATTATTATCCAATATGGGTGTTCTTGTAATGTTTATTAATGGATTATGATATCTGATGTGCTAACCCCTTTTATATCATCACTATGTACTTGATCTGCTTATTTGTTGAGAACTTCTTGCAAGTATAAAGCTTTGGGTCAAAGTGCTAACCGGTAGAACATCATCAAATGTTGTATCAAGGTAAGCCTCTTTCTTATATTCCACATTAGTTTATATAGCATATGTTGGAATTGAGTTGATTTATGCAGTCATACCTGTCTGTTGTGGTTTACCCTTGTCCATAGAGAGTTTTTCCCTTGTAACACCAGTCTATCACCACAATTTATTAGAGAATGAGGAGATCAAGCAACAAATCCAAGAACTTCTCCACAAGGGTCACATCCATCCCATCTCATAACCTTGAGGGAGCCTAATTGTGTTGGTACAGAAGTAAGACAAAACTTAGCGACTCTATATTGATTACCGGGCTCTAAAAAAATCACAGTCAGAAACCAGTATTCAATTCCCTGAATTGACGACCTCCTTGATCAACTCACAAGCGCCAAATACTTCAGTAAGATTGATCTAAATTCTGGCTACCACCAGGTCTCGATAGAAAAGAAAGATGTATGGAAGATTGCCTTCAAGTAAAAGGAAGTCTTTTTTGAATGGTTGGTCATGCCCTTTGGTTTGAAAAATGCTCCAACCACTTTCAAGAGGATGATGGACGATATCCTATGACCTTTCAACAATACTTTTGTAGTGGTGTATCTGGATGACATTCTAATCTACAGCAAGACTTGGGCCGAACACTTACATCATATTTAGTAGGTTATGCACACCCTACGGCAGCACAAGCTATGCGCCAACTTGGAAAAATTCTCCTTCGGCATGGACAGGGTCCATTACCTCAGCTACATCATTGATCAGCATGGTGTACATGTGGATCCAGCCAAGATCCAAGTCATCCATGACTGCCCAACCCCAACAACACTCACTGAGCTTCAGAGCTTCTTGGGCCTTGACAATTTCTATCGCAGGTTTGTGTTGGGATTCTCCCATATTGCATGGGCCCTCAGCCAAATAAACAGTGGTGGTGGTAAGGTGAAATTTGCATGGGGTCGGTCCCAACAACAAGCGTTCGATGATTTGAAGCAGCGCTTGTGCTCAACCCCAGTACTTTCACTACCAGACCTGCAACATACCTTTGAGATCGAGACAGATGCTTCAGACTATGTTGTGGGAGTCGTTCTCACTCAGTACGGCCACCCCGTGTCCTATCATAGTGAGACATTGTCAAATACTGTTCATAAGTACCCTACTTACGATAAAGAAATGTACTCCATTGTGAAATCCTGCTGCTAGTGGAGACATTACATTCTTGGGAAGGAGAGAGTCATCCACACTAATCATAAGCCATTGGATTTCAGGTAGACACAGGGAAAATTGTAGAATGACCGCCATCAAAAGTGGTCCACATACTTGCAGCAATTCCACCTCAACATCAATTATAAAAGAGGAAGCACCAATCGCATCCATGATTTCCTCAGCAAACCACCAGTTGCGACACTCACCATGGTGGTAGACTCTTTTGGCCATGAGACATCTGGATGGACCCAACTCTATGAGACAGACCCTGACTTCACCACCACCTACCAAATTTTGGGTGCAAATGTAGTTGTCGATAATTTCCATCTTCAGGATGGGTTGTTGTGTCATCTGGGCCATATTTGTGTTCCATCAAGTGAGCGAGCAAAGTTGATCTGGGAATCCCACAACAGTCGAGTGGCAGTACACTTCGGCATTGAAAATACAATGGTGATTCTACAAAAACATTTCTATTGGCCAAAACTTCGACAAGAGGTCAGCAAGTATATCAGGTCCTGCACTACCTGGGCTATTGCCAAACCGACCACTAAGAAACAAGGCATGTACACACCTCTTCCTACTCCTGACAAACCATGGGAATCCATCTAGATGGACTACATGTCCGGCCTCCCATCCACAAAGCGGGGAAATGACTGTGTTTTTGTGGTTGTTGATCACTTTTCTAAGATGGTGATTCTAGTTGCCTGAAAGAAGAGCATCACAGCAGAGGCCACTGCCAATATCTTCTTTGAACAAGTCTGGGTACATTTTTCAATCCCACAAGCCATTGAATTAGATCAGGATAGTTGATTTCTCATCACATTCTAGTTGATCCTCTGGTCACTGTTGGACACCAAGCTCACCAAATCCACGGCCTTCCACCCCCAAAAAAATGGCCAAAGTGAGGTTGTAAATCGAATGATTATGCATATTCTTCACATGTATAAATCAAAAAACCCTCACACATGGGATGAGAGCCTTACCTATGTCCAGCATAACTACAACTGAGCCCTGCATAGCTCAATCCACCATAGCCCCTTTCAGGTGGGGTTGGGATTCCAACCATTGGGTCCCATAGATGTTGCACTTCCCCTTGCGGTCACCTCAACCAACTCATATCTTTCTCCAACTGAAGCTGACAAAGCCACCCAGTTCATTGAGTGGATCCATCACATCCACCAATAGGTTCAGGATATCCTACATAAGTCCAATGACAAGTATAAATAGCACCATGATCAACATCAGGTGCCACATAAGTTTCAGGTGGGCGACAAATTTTGGTTTCACTTGCAGAAAGAACGCCTTACAGGACCCCATTGGAAGTTTCACCCACTCTGTTATAGGCCATACACTATCACTAAGGATGTGGGGGATAATTCTTTTGAGCTCAACATTCCTCCTTTCCTTGGCCTACACCCAATGTTCAACGTGGATCTTCTTCGCCCTTATTTCCCACCATTATTGGACACCTCATAAGTAGTAGAACAACTGACACCAACAGAACTCAACCTTGACTACATAAAACATGCATCCAATGATAATATTGTGGACATGTAGATCAACGACACTCGACAACAAAGCATCCAACTTTATCGAGTCGTCAAAGCAGGGCAGCTCCTGCACCAAGGCAAGTGGCTCACCCGGGGCCACATTCAACAAAAATATCCTCATTTGATGGGGGACCTCAACGCAATGGAGACCATTTCTTCCTAAGGAGGGAGTATTTATCCAGATGGATATCGGTGGCCACCAACCTTTTCCAACTGGCTCAAAATAGTTTTCTGACAATTTTGGTAATTTACTATTTTTAGCAGTTTTAACTTACGGGGCCTAAATGAAGGTTTTCTAGGATCAAGCTTCCCAATGCTAGTCGAAGACATGATTTATCCCCCAAAATTACTCTCCTAGATGATACCTTTTGAAGGGGATATCACACGCCTAAAACGGAGATCGTATGAAAAAGTTACGACCCTGGGAAGTTGATGTACTAACTTACCCAAACGAGGCCCACATGACTTTTGGTACTTCATCTCCTAGGGTTAGTTTTTTGGATGTCTAAGTTTTTTGGAATTCTTGTTTATTGTAAAAATTCCTTCAGAGCCTCATTATAATCTTCTTCTTCTGAATGCACGTAGACGTCACTTCTCTTCTTAGAGATAATCCGCCACCATTCCAGCAAGCTTGTTTTCGCTGCATTTTACAATTTCATCTTATTTCGTTATTGAATAAAAAAACTGTTTTACTGTATCTCTTTTATTTTGTGTTAAGAACCTATTAATAATGTGTATTCATTTCTTTATGCTCATAAAATACGGATCAGTGGTATCAGAGGGGTATGTTCCTTGTCGTCTTAATGCATGTCCCCAATGAGGTCAAAGTACAAAGAGTTGGGTCTCGAGCTTGTTCCTCTTGAGGACAGACGCTCTCGCACGCCAAAGCAACCTCTCATGGTAAGAGAAAATAAATATGACGGGATAGTATATTCTTTCAAACTGTTGATTGAGGAATCCCAACTGCAACAGAGGAACGAGATGATGGATAGTTTCACACAAATCCTTCAGTGACTACCAACAGGCGATGCATCTTCTTTGAACGGAGGCGTTGCCCCCTTCAAGGTACAAATAAACTTCTATATTCCTATATTTAAAGGTCATATAGACGCATATGACGTAGACAAGTGGTTGAATCTACTAGAAGGGTACTTTTCTGTCCATAACTTTTCGAATAGAGAAAAGATTACTTTTGCGCTTCTCAAATCCATTCCCCATGTCCAACATTGGTGGGAAACTTTCTGTGAGAAAAAGGAAACAGAGAAAACCTCATTATTTTAAGTCATTTCCACCTGGGAATCCTTCAGAGATGCTATTAAGGAAAAATACTACCCTGTCGGAAGTTATGACGACCTGTATACCAAATGGACCACACTGTGGCAAGAAAGATACCAAGCAGTGCTAGATTTTACAAATATTTTCCATACCTTGCGCACCAAGGTGGGTATCAAAGATTCAAAGCGACATATAGTGCTCAAGTATTGCGGTGCTCTACATAGACACATCCAGACTAAAATGGAATTTATGTACAGCTCATCCTTGCGCACGGCCTACCGATATGTCGTCAAAATCGAGCAGAATCTCAAACAAAAGACATGACAATTTTAGCCTAGGAACCCCTCACAACAAAACCCTCTGAATCAAATGCATATTCTGACTCTGAGGCAGAAACAGAAAGGGGAATATGGATCATTAACAAGGAACCCAGTGCCACTATTGCTACCACCAAGATCCAGCCTGGTGAACCAGACAAGAAAGAAGAAGGAAAGTGCCTCTTGCATTCACAGATGTGGGTAAAAGGCACCCTGCTGCACTTCATCATTCATAGCGGTAGCTAGAAGAACCTCATCTCAGAAGAGGTCTTCAAGTGACTGTCCCTTCCAAAAACATCGCACCCACAACCCTACACCATTGGATGGCTCTGCCAAGGAAGCAATCTCCATGTCAGCCAACACTATCGACTATCATACAACATACAAACCTTCAAAGACAAGGAATTGTGTGATGTTTCTCCTCTAGAAGTTTGTTATGTTCTTTTGGTCCAACCTTATTTATGAAAATTTCATGTTGTATAAGAGTCTAGTCCTCGTAGTGTTATTATTACTTTGAACGGGAAATTGTACAGGATACCCGAAGCAGTCCCACCTAGTGATATTTCCTTGATCTCTACTAAGCAATGCATGAAGGTCATCTCTCAGATGGGGAAGTTTGTATTCTTCAGGATTCTCTCTCAGAATAAGAAAAATATCACAGCCACATATAGGGTATCTACGGTCGACCTCTCCACACAGCAGAAGAAAGTAGATAAGGTTGTGGAAAAATACTCAAATATCTTCTCCTCATGTACAGGGGTACCTCTGCACTGTCAGGTCAAGCACCCCATCTATCTAACCCCCAATGCACCACTACCCAATGGGCCAGTATATCATCGCTCTTTGTTAGAGAATGAGAAGATCAAGAAACAGATCCAAGAACTGATCCATAAGGGGCACCTTCGTCCCATCTCATCACCTTGCGGGAGTCCAATCATGTTGGCACAGAAGAAAGACAGAACCTGGTGACTCTATATTGATTACCGGGCTCTAAATAAAATCACATTCAGAAACCAGTACCCGATTCCCTGAATCAACGACCTCCTTGATCAACTCACGGGGGCCAAAAAATTCAGTAAGATTGATCTGAAGTCTAGCTACCACCAGGTCCGGATAGAAAAGACAGATGTATGGAAGACCGCCTTCAACTGAAAGGAAGGCCTTTTTGAATGGTTGGTCATGCCCTTTGGTTTGAAAAATGCTCCAGCCACTTTCATGAGGATGATGGATGATATCCTGCGACCATTCACCAATACTTTTGTAGTGGTGTATCTGGATGACATTTTAATTTACAGCAAGACTTGGGATGAACATTTGCAGTATATTCAGTAGGTTCTACACACCCTTCGGCAGCACAAGCTATATGCCAACTTGGAAAAATTATCCTTTGGAATGGAAAGGGTCAATTACCTAGGCTACATCATTGATCAGCATGGCGTACATGTGGATCCAACCAAGATCCAAGTCATCGGTGACTAGCCAACCCCAACAACACTCATTGAGCTTCGGAGCTTCTTGGGCCTTGCCAATTTCTATTACAGGTTCGTGTTGGGATTCTCCCATATTGCATGGGCCCTCAGCCAAATAAACATGGTTGGTGATAAGGTGAAATTTGCGTGGGGTCGGTCCCATCAACAAGAGTTCGATGATTTGAAGCAGCACTTGTGCTCTACCCCGGTACTTTCACTACCAGACCTGCAACATCCCTTTGAGAACGAGACAGATGCTTCAGACTATATTGTGGGCGTCGTTCTCATTCAGCATGGCCACCCCATGGCCTATCATATTGAGACACTGTTAGACATTGTTCGTAAGTACCCTACTTATGATAATGAAATTTACTCCATTGTGCAAGCATGCCGCCAGTGGATACATTACATTCTTGGGAAGGAGACAGTAATCCACATTGATCATAAGCCACTCCAGTTCATGTATACACAGGGAAAATTGCAGAATGACCACCATCAAAAGTGGTCCACATACTTGCAGCAATTCCACCTCAACATCAAGTATAAAACAAGAAGCACCAACTGTGTCATTGATTGCCTCAGCAGACAACCAGTTGTGGCACTCACCACGGTGCTAGACTCTTGCGGCCATGACACATCTGGATGGCCCCAACTCTATGAGATAGATCTTGGCTTTGCCACCACCTACCAAATGTTGGGTTCAAATGCAGTTGTTGATAATTTCCATCTTCATGATGGTTTGTTTTGTCATTTGGGCCATATCTGATTCGGATTTTATGAGCAGAACGAAATGAATACAGATTATTCACAGGTGCTTAACACAAAATAACAAAGATACAGTAAAATTGGTTTTCTATTCAATAACGAAATAAGATGAAACTGTAAAATGCAGTGAAAACAAGCTTGTTGGAATGGTGGTGGCTTATCTCTGAGAAGAGATGTGACGGATGTTACGACCCAGAAATGTCCCTTTTTCACTACATCTTTTGCCCATTCAACCTTCTCATTCCTAACCTAAATGACTGTTATAATGAGTACTAAGACGCTTTTTCCCAAGGTATGAACTATTCATATTGCTTTTATATTTTCATTTACTTAGCATGTTTTATTGGTAACGTTCACATATTTTACCCATGAAATGATTTAACTAATGATCAAACTTCTTAGAACAACCTACTTCGAGAAACTCACTGCTACTACAGCTATGCGCCAATCTTGGAAGTTGTTACATGACTATTGCAATGGATTCCACCAATCCTGGAAGCTGTTACACGACTACTGCAACAGAATCCCATCAATACTGGAAGTTGTTACAACAGACGCCACCAGTCCTATTGTTATACGACTACTGCAACACCTGTTGATTAGATATGCTGGCTCACGATGTTGATCAAGGAGAGTTGTAGATTTTGTATTAATGATATCTAATGAACAGCTTGAGAATCGGGGATTCTCAAGACTATTCTGTTTATGTTCTACTTAATGACTCTGACTTTAAATAGCAGAGCTTTTGTAATGAAAAGTTGTTTTTTTTACTGGAGAAAGAAAAGTAACGCTTATTGTACACAGAATTTTTTTTGAATGAAAGAGTGGATTGAATTTCTTTAGCAGACTGTGACCTATTTCTTTGAGTAGATTCAGTGAGAAGGAAAGGGCCCACCTTCCTCATCGATTCCCCTCTATTTTGAATTCTAGATTAGTTGTTTTAAATGTGAATGATTTAACTGATAGACATCTCTATAATACAACTATTGTTATAGTTTAGTTCCTTCTTGTTAGATGTGCATAAACTTGTCTCATGAGAATTAGAAGTCGATTGTTGAACATTGTTGGAGAATTGTTTTCCATTTTTATGCATTAGGTTAAAATCTTGTTTCCGAGAAATAAAAGTGTGAAGTACCTTCTTGCAATAAGTAGATTTCCTTTCTACAAATAGTATAGAATTTATTCCTGCAAAAGTAAATTGGAAAGTTAGATTAGAGTAGGCAATCCAGGGTTTTTATACATTCATTAGTTTAGATTGCAATTATGATTTCAAATCTGTAGAACTCCATTTGTATCATCACAACTGTGTTAGTGATAATGTTTATTTTTTTTTAAACTTTCCTACTACAATTAGATTAAAGATGCTTTCATAATCTAGCATAGACTGTGCACAATTATCTTGAAATAACAGACTTCCCTGGGTTGAAAATTTATATTGAACACTTTGATTTTCTATTCAATTAGACAATTAAAGTGCCCAACATTTTGGCATCGTTGTCGGGGAAGATAATTATAGATTTTGGTAAGCACATTAGTTTTCTTTCTTAGGAATGAATATTTTGCATGAATCACAAAAAGCAAGAATGAATCCCCCAAAATAGTAACCTTACAGGTACCAGAGGACGTAGAGGAAGAAATTCTAACATACTAGGGAGACAAACCATTTTTGATGAGATTATAGCCAGAGCAGATTCTTTTTCAGGATCTATTTTTCATCCTGCAAATCCTCCAACAAGACGTGATCCGCAGTCAGCAGAAATACCCCTTCTCAAAACATCATTCTCATCAAGGGATGAAGTTGAAGTTGAAGTCAAAGCTGAAGATTTGTCACCAACAAATCAGCAAGCAACCCTAGACAACATTGAAGATCAAGGAAGTATAGCCTGAAACAGGGAAAATCTAGAATAAGTTGTTTATCAGATCAACGGTCAGATAGTCACTAAAGAAGAGTGGGATGTTGTTTAGAGAGAAACGGAACATATGGAGAATCAAGGGGATAATGAAGAAGATCTCTACCAAGAGAATCCACAGAACAACGAGGATCAGGTAAACAATGAAAATACTATCTCTACCCTGGCTTTTCCTATTTTTGATGTTCCCACATGAGGGATGGCTCCTATGAAAAACATACCTCTCTCAGCTCTTCTAAATTTTCATGGATTATCTACTAAAGATCCAGATGAGTTTTTGTTTGAATTTGACATTTTGTGTAGAAGCTGTGACTACAATACCACTGCGCAGAAGCTTAAACTGTTTCCAACTACATTAAAGGGTAATGCGTTAAGATGGTTCATTTGCCTTGGAGGAGAAAACATTTCAACATGGGTACAAATGAGGCATCTTTTCCTGAACAAATACCAAGACTACTATCAAACAAGGGAACGAAGAGAGGAACTATTCAAGATGTCACAAAAGGAGGACGAGACCCTTGAAGACTTTGTGGAGCGACTCCAATATAATCTAGAAAGGTTTGGACATCCGGATGTGAGTAAGGACATTCTGAAAACCATTTTTCTAAAAGGAGTTAGAGAAGATTATTTAGATGTATTAAATATGCTTGGCAAGGAAGATATATCTAAGGAATCCTATGAGGACATTGTAGATCTCTGCAAAATATGTTCTCGAGGATCTACAAGGAATAAGTCAGCTACCAAGGATACCACTTTTTCAAGGGTACAGAAATCAGCCAATGGAGGAGCAACAAGAGAAGAAATAGGTAATCTGTTAGAAAATTTCAAAACAAAGATGATTAACTCTTTTGCCTCACAAAAGGATACTTTGCAAGTCAAACAGAAACAAGCAGAATCAGAGCAAGTATTGTGCATTTTCTGTCCGAAATGCAGAAAGAAACATCCACCAAGGGAGTGCCCACTGAACAGTGCTCAGGTATGCCTTATTTGTGAATTAGACCATGACACTAACCAATGTCCTTCTCTAACAGGTGTAAAAGCATCAATGAAGGAAACTAATGAGGAAGCATAGGTTGTCTATCTAATAACACAAAGAAGACAATGGCAGCCACAAGGTCAAGGTATGAACTCTCAATTCTCTCCTCCATCATTTAATTATTGGAACAATCAGCTACCATATGGCTAGACGAATTCCCACCCTCCAAATCAAATGCCACCCTCTTATCAATATCCCAATGCATGGTTACCTATGCCCCAACAATAGAATCACTATGGGAAATGGAACCCATATGGGAGAGGCCATCAACAACAACTCAGTTATCAAAGCCATCACCAACCGAACCCCTATCAACAATAGTTCCAACCCCCGTACCAGCAACAACAGATGCAATTGCCTCCCAATGCCTCACCAAAAAATCCTCCCTTATGACCTCAGATGCCTATGCAACCTAACCCAAACCCAAATAATAAGGTTGTTCAGAACATAGACATACGTAATGTGCCAGCCTTATCTATTAATCCTATGCCTTGTGATGAAATAAAATTATGATCAGGGAGAATAGTTGAGCCAATAATTGAAGATTCTCCATCTTCAGAATTAGATAAGGAATCATAGAAGAGATCATCTGCTAATACAGAAGAAATTGACCAACCCATTATAGAATCAGCAGACCCACCATTCCCTGAAAGACTGAAAATTACCAAGCCTGTGGAATTACCATCTTTCAATCTCCTAGGAGAATTGCAAAATCTGCACATTAATATTCCACTACTGCAAGCGATAAGGGATGTCCCTATTTATGCCAATACTGTGAGGGACCTCTGTATCAAAAAACCTAGATGAAAACCTAAAGATCCCCTCACAGTGCATGTAGTGGGGGATTTGTCTGAGCAGATGTTAGGAAAAACTCCACCTATTAAATATGGCAAGCTAGGAAACCCTATAGTCACTGTTAAAATTGGACACACACCTATTCCACATGTACTAGTTGACTTAGGGGCAACAATTAACATCATGCCAATAGAAACTATGCAATTGATGCAACTCGGAACACAAATCCAACCTACTCCTACTATTCTAGAATTAGTTGATCACTCTACCATCAGACCAGAAGGAGTAATCGATGATTTAGTCATTTCAGTGGACTCATGGGAGTATCCTACTAATTTTGTCGTTTTGCAACCCAAATCCCATCTGGGAGGCCATCCTCTAATTATGGGATGACCATGGTTAGCTATAGTTGATTCTTTCATTGGTTGCAGATCTGGTTCCATGACCATCTCTGATGGTTATGACACAAAAAAACTTACCTTGTATCCTCATGCTACACCCAGTGTAGAACCTAACAATTCTCTATGGATGGACACTGAGGATGGAAGTGCTCTGCCTGTGCTAACTATAGGAAAGGCCCTGAGTTTCAAAGATGAGACGAAGGATGAGTTAATCAACTTCTTTATTTGTGACCCCTCTATTGTTACACAGAACATGCACCACCAGTTGATTAGAGTCTTTGACCCTATGGCCCAGGAAGAAATGAACACAGAAATGTTCTCAGAAACAACTGACAATCAAATTGATTTAGTTGTAACTACAACCGCTCTAACAACGAACATTGTAACAGTAGATGATGAAGCAGCAACAGCTAAATTGTTTCCTAGAGTCAGTTTTAAGAGCGTCGTTGTGGAAGTCGAACCTGGAAAAACCTTGAACATCAATCTAGATCTCTCCACTACTGAAACTCATCGATTGATGAAATTATTGACTGAACATAAAGAAGCATTTGCCTGCGATTACATGGATATGAAAGGCATTCCCTCTGAACTATGCACCCACCATATATACATCAAAGAAGAATGCCGACCCATTTGCCAACCGCAAAGGAGGATGAACCCAAGCCTTAAATAAATTATTAAGGAAGAACTTCATAAACTTCTCAACGCTGGAAACATCTGTCCTATATCAGAAAGCGAGTGGGTATCACCGTTGGTTATTGTTCCTAAAAAGAATGGTAAGTGGAGAGTGTGTGTGGACTATAGAGCCCTGAATAAGGCCACGTAGAAGGATCATTTCCCTCTGCCATTTATTGATCAGGTTTTAGACAACCCAGCCGGAAAAAAAAATCTTTTCTTTCCTAGATGGATTCAGTGGCTATAACCAAATACAAATTGCCCCATAGGACCAATATAAGACCATGTTTACCATCCCTTGGGGTACATTTTCCTACAAGGTTCTCCCATTTGGCTTGTGTAATGCACCAGCCACTTTCCAGAGAGTTGTGATTGGTATTTTCTCTGATATGGTGAATGACTGGATGGAAATATTCATGGATGAATTTACGCCTTATGGTACTAATTTCGAAGAAGCTTTGTCTAATCTAGAAAAAGTTCTCAAAATATGTAGACAATCTCATCTTTCTTTAAGTACAAAAAAGTTCCATATGATGATGCGCGAAGGGGTAGTGATGGGACACTTCATCTCTTATGCAGGGATTCAGGTAGATCCAGCCAAAATCCAGGTAATTTTGGACATTCCAACTCCATCAAATTAGAAAGAGGTAAGAAGTTTTTTAGGGCACGCCGGGTATTACAGGAGATTCATTAAAAATTTCTCTAAACTTGCCTCTCCATTGTTTTTTCTATTAACAAAAGATGTTGACTTTCGTTGGACTGACAACTGTGAATTGTCTTTTTCATACTTTAAATAGAAATTGTCCACAGCTCCCATCTTGAGAGGGCCCAATTGAGCTCTGCCCTTTCACATTTCTTTAGATACCTTAGACACTACGATTGGTGCAATATTAGGGAAACAAGAGGACAAAGAACCCTACGTTATCTACTATATCAGCAAGAACATGGCTCCTGCTGAGTTAAATTACACAGTTACTGAAAGAGAATTCTTGGCAGTAGTTTATGCAATCAATAAATTTAGGCATTATGTAACTGGTTATCCCACATTTATT